>PVKM010032782.1:0-16276 GCA_004027735.1 Carollia perspicillata
AGACAGTGGAGATCGAAAAAATTGTTAAGATGAGATTAGAATCTTGATAGGAATAGCGTTGAATCTACAGATTGCTTTGGGCAGTATGGACATTTTAATGATATTGATTCTTCCTATCCATGAGCACAGTATGTGCTTCCACTTATTTGTGTCTTCTTCAATTTCTTTCCTCAGTGTCTTATAAATTTCCAAGTACAGGTCTTTTACATTCTTAGTTAGGTTTACTCTTAGGTATTCTATTCTTATTGAAGCAATAGTGAATGAAATTATTTTCTTAATTTCCCTTTCTGTTATTTTGTTATTGGCATATAAAAATGCAACTGATTTCTGGATATTAATTTTGTATCCTGCTACTTTGCTGAATTCATTTACCAGTTCTAGTAGTCTCTTGGTGGAGTCTTTGGGGTTCTCCATGGACACTATCATGTCATCTGCAAACAAAGTCCATTTTACTTCTTCCTTTCCAATTTGGATGCCTTTTATATCTTCTTCTCGTCTGATTGTTCTGGTTAGGACTTTCAGTCCTATGTTGAATAAGAGAGGTGAAAGCAGGCATCCTTGTCTTGTTCCCAATCTTAGGAACACTGTAGTTTTTTGTCCATTGAGTATGATGCTGGCAGTAGGTTTCATTTATATGGCCTTTGTTATGTTAGGTATCTTCCCTCTAGTCTCACTTTGCTGAGCGTTTTTATCATAAATGGGTGCTGGATGTTATGAATGGTTTTTCTGCATCTATTGATATGGTCATGTGTTTTTTACTCTTCATCTAGACTATGTGGTGAATCACATTATTTGATTTGTGAATGTTGTACCAACCTTGCACCACAGAATAATCCCCACTTGTTCTTGGTGTATGATGTTTTTGATGTATTGCTGTATTCGGTTCACTAATAATTTATTGAGGATTTTAGCATCTATGCTCATTCAGGGATATTGGCCTATAATATTCTTTCTTTGTAGTGTCGTCATCTGGTTTTGGAATTAGGATAATGCTGGCCTTGTGTAATGAGTATGGGAGCCTTCCCTCATCTTGAATTTTGTGAAACAGTTTGAGAAGGAGAGGTGTTAGTTCTTCTTGAATGTTCAGTAAAATTCACCCATGAAGCCATCAGGTCCAGAGTTTTTGTTTGTTGGAATTTATTGATTACTGCTTCAATTTCACTAGGTGTAATCTGTCTATTCGAATTCTATGATTCTTCCTGATTTAGCTTTTGAAGATGGTATGTTTCTAGGAATTTATCCATTTCATTTAGGTTGTCCAATTTGTTGGAATATGGCTGTTCATAATATTTCCTTAGAATACTTTGTATTTCTTTGGTGTCAGTTGTTATTTTTCCTCTTTCATTTCTGATTTTATTTATTTGGGTCCTCTCTCTTCTTTTCTTGATGAGTCTAGGTAAAGGTTTGTCAATCTTGTTTGTTTATCTTTTTTAAGCAACAGCTCTTGGATTCATTGATCTTTTGTATCTTTTTTTAAGACTACTTAATTTATCTCTGTTCTGATCTTACATATTTCCTTCCTATACTCACATTGGGCTTTGTTTGTTTTCCCTTTTCAAGTTCCTTTAAAGTGAAGTTAGATTATTTATTTGGATTTTTTTGTGTGTTTTGAGATAGGACTGTAAGGCTATGAATTTCCCTCTTGGATTGCTTTCCCAGTGTCCCACAGACTTTGGATTGTTGTTTCCTTATTTTCATTTGTTTCAAAATATCTTTTGATTTCTTCCTTGATCTCATTGATGACCCATTCATTGTTTAATAACACGTTATTGAGCTTCCATGTCTGTGTTTTTTCAGTGTTCTTCTTGCGGTTGATTTTTAGTTTCATAGCACTGTGGTCATAGAAGATGATTGATATGATTTCAATATTCTTAAATGTAATGAGACTTGTTTTCTGTCCTAACATATGGTCTGTCCTGGAAAACATTCCATGTGTACTTGAAACGTATGTAAGTTCTGCTGTTTTGGGGTGAAATGCTCTGAAGATATCAATTAAATTAATCTGATTTAATGTGTTGTTTAAGGCCCCAGTCTCCTTGTTGATTTTCTGTCTGGAAGATCTATCTGTTGAAGTCCATGGAGTGCTAAAATCCTTACTATGGGCGTACTTCTGTTGGTCTCTCCCTTTATGTCCATCAAGATTTGCTTTACATATTTAGGTGCTCTTATGTTGGGGGCATCAGTGTTTAATAGGGTTGTATTCTCTTGTAAGATGGTTCCCTTTATCATTATGTAGTATTCCTATCAAGATTCCAGTGATGTATTTCGCAGAACTAGAACAAATGTTTCAAAAAATTATTTACAACCACAAAGGGCCCCACATTGCAACACTGATCCTGAGAAAGAAAGAAAAAGTTGGAGGCATCATGCTACCTAATATCAAAGTATATCCTATAAGGCCACAGAAACCAAAACAGCATGCTACTGTCATAAAAACAGACACATATAAATGGGACAGAATAGGGAACCCAGAAATAAACCTACACCTTTATATTCAATTAAAATTTGAATAGAAAGCAAGCACATATGAGATAAAGATAGTTTATTCAATAAACGGTGTTGGAAAAATTAAAGAGATATGTACAGAAAAATGAAACTAGTCCACCTTCTTATGCTACACACAAGAATAAATTCAAAATGGATCAAAAACTTAAAATGTTAGACCCCAAACCATAAAAATCATAGAAGAAAAGATAGGCAGCAAAATCTCAGACATTGCTTGTAGCAGTATTTTTTTCCAATATATCTCCCCAGGCAAAGGAAATAGTAGAAAAAAAAATAGACAAAGGGGCTACTCCAAAATAAAAAGGTTTTGCACAGCAAAGGAAAACATCAGCAAAACAAAAAGACAATCTACTGAATGGAAGAACATATTCACAGATACATGTATAATGGTTTCACATCCAAAATTTATAAAGCACTTAAAAACTCAACACCCCAAAAAAATCCTATTAAAAAATGGGCAAAGGACTTCAATAAACACTTCTCCAAAGAGGACATACAGATGACCAATAGACATATGAAAAGATGCTTAATATCAACAAGCATCAGAGAAGTGCAAATTAAAACCACAATAAGATATCACCTCATACCTGTCATAATGGCTGTCATCAGCAAATCAACAAATGACAAATACTGGAGAGGCTGTGCAGAAAAGGGAGCCCTTTTGTACTATTGGTGGGAATGGAGACTGATGCAGCCACCGTGGGAGGCAATATGGAGATACCTCAAAAAAATTAAAAAAGGATCTGCCTTTTGACCCAGTGATCCCTCTTTTGGGAATACACTCAATAGAACCCAAAACACTAATGTGAAAGAACATAACCACCCCTATGTTCATTGCAGCATTATTTAAAATTGCCAAGATATGGAAGCAACCCAAGTGTCCATTGGCAGATGAGTGGATAAAACAACTATGGAATATTTTCACAATGGAATACTACTTGGCCATAAAAAAGAAAAAATTATCTTTTGCAACAGTATAAATGGACGTGGAGAACATTATGCTAAGTGAAATAAGCCAGTCAGAGAAAGACAAATACCAAATGATTTTACTCATAGGTGGAATCTAATGAACAAACTGAACAAAGACCGAAATAGAGACAGACTCATAGAGAGAGAGAAGCTTGACAGAATAAAATATCCAATGATGTCATGACCACTTGTGAAATTGCTGCCCATTTACAGTTCCATCTACAAATCCTAGTGCCTACACCCACCCCTATCAAAGTCTTGGCCGTCCATTTGGAAATACCCAACCCTAAAATACAATAGAAGTATCTTGAACATCCTGAAAAAGGTGTGGAAGTTCATGAAACTGATGATAGTAATGTTGGTTAACTGCTTGATCCACATGCAAAGTCACTAATAAGGGAAGATCTCACAGAACCAGACAAGGTAACACATGAAAAAAAGAAAATCAGTAAGAATGATAATTACATGGATGACTATAAAGGAAATTAATTTAGTTTTAAAGGATTAAGAGAGGGCCCTGGGAAAACCGAATAAAGCCTTTCAAAACTTATGGAAATATTACCCTGCTGCAAAAATCACATGGAAAGTGAAAGGTAATAAGTGAAAGGGTATATAAATAAAGTCCCCACAAATTACTACTTGATTTATACAAATTAGCACACATTTGTAATTGTAACCTAAAGTACATTAAATATAAGATAAATTCATTTTCATATTTTTGGTTGCATTATTTCAAAATAAAGACCCAGTTAAGTCTTTTTCTTTCATTCTGTAATCCAGGTCTCCATCTTCAACAGACTCACTCTAAGAGGGCCTTTTCTGGGAAAAGGAAAAGGAAAAGAAGACCTCTTGTATTCATCTCTATACTTTCCCAAAATGCAATATCGTAAGACTCCCCCCCAAGAAATTGTAAAAACTACAGACTCCTGGGTTCTTCTGCCAAACCAATTCTGAATCTCCACTAGCAAAAAACCAAAACCAAAACCAAACATAACAAAAAAACTTTAAGTGATCATGATAATTAAGCAAATGTGAGAATAACCACCTTAGTATACGGCAAAATGATGTTTATTTGCTCTGTCTCCCTCTCTCTAAACCTTCAATGTCCTTTTTCACTTTGTCAGCTGGCTTATACTCACTGTACACCTTTCCTTTTCTTTCATTTATTTTACGTGCCCTTCTTCCTAGATCAGTGTCTAACCTATAAACAGTTTTTGAAACTTTATAAATGTAGTCTTTAGAATTTTTAGAATTTATAACCTGTTCGTACTTTTCATTTTGTTTTGTTTTCTTAATATTTTAAAACACCTTTAAAAAACCAGAACTTCTGTTTTCTTTCTTCTTTAAAACTGAGTGCGAGTGATTTGTCTTGTTTCTTTTTTCTACATTCCCTCAGCCTGCATTCTCAGGAGTCCATTTTGTTCTCTATTCATTTGGACATTAAAATGCCTTGCAAATATTACCATATTCTGTCTGTTCTTTCTTTACTTCCTGATTGTCAGCTTCTCAAAGACAAAGATCACATCCTTCATTTCTTCTCTATTTCCCCAGTGAGTCTAGAAGACTGACTGACTAGAGTGCTGAATGCTTCATGCTGTGGGCGCTTAATAAATATTTTAAAACAATATTAAAATGTTGAATAAATTTGACAGCAGTGCTACTCCTCACCACTTTCAAGTGCCAACACTTTCTACCTCCCTTCTCTGCCTAGCAACCATTTTCCAAACATACCTGCATGTCCCCAGACAGTTCACCCAACCTGAAGCTCTCTTTTGATCCAGCTTTCCTTGTCTGAGTTCTGGAAATACTGTTTATATGTTTCCTCCTGAGGACTATCTGCTTGGTACCCAAGACTCTACCATGAAACTTGAAGTTGCTTTTTTTCCCTTGGATATTTGGGGAGGGAGAAAACAATAGGGATGGAGAAGGTTTCATTTTCGGTTACCTTCTTTTTTCTCCCTGAATCATCTTTCACAGTAAGACACAATAACCCTTAGCATATTTTCCTATCTTCAAGGATGTTTTTCATTCTTAGCACCTGAAGAGTGCTAAGGGATTTTAGGTAAGAGGTGTTAATATTTTAACCAACATTGTTTCTTCAGAAGCTTTATTCAATTTTTGTCTGACCTACTATAGTCAGGCAGGCAACACTTCTCATAACCTCATTCTCTCACTAAACATTATTTCGTGCCTATGAAAAACACTCTTCTACACATGTTATATGGATCTAATGTGGCAACGTACAGAAAAGCTTCTCTTTCTTGGCTGGGAAATTAAATTTTGCAAAGCATTTTGGCATGTATTCATTATCTAACTTAATCTTCCCAATAATTTTGCTAGGTGGACAGACTACAAGTCATTATCTCCTGAATACAGACAAGAAAACTCAGAGACTTAAACACTTGTCAGGCAGCTTCTATGGATCCACACTGAAACAATGCTTGACAACCAGTCCCATTTCCTGTTTCTTCCAGTTGCACACAACTCGACTTCAAGTAATAAACTCTGTCACGTCAGTAGAGAAGGCTGCTAGAAAGAAACAACAAGCGATAGGTTGAATAGGGCAGTGGATAGGGGAGGTTGTAAGGCCAGGAAAGCACGTTGCGCATGCGCAGATTGCTCCCGAGGGCCCGGAAGGTAAGAAGTTGAGCAACGTCTCCGAACACCGGCTAACGCGCAGGCGCACTTCCTCGGGATTAAGGTCAGAATAAAGCGGACGGAGACCGCGCAGGCGCAGTGGTGCGCCAGGTTCCCAAGATGTCGTTCCCCGAGTACAAACCGTCGCGTCTGGCCACTTTGCCCCGTACCCTTGACCCAGCTGAATATGACATATCTCCGGAAACCCGAAAAGCGCAAGCTGAGCGGTTGGCCATTAGAGCCCGGCTCAAAAGGGAGTACCTGCTTCAATACAACGACCCCAGCCGCCACGGGGTCATCGTGAGTCGGGGTCAGCTGGGCGGGAATCAAGGGCCAGTTTCGAACGGGCTCAGGCTGGGCAGCCCAGACTGGCCGAGAGGGAGTTAGTAGCGGGGCGGCCACAGTTCCTAATCAGTATCTTAGACATTGGTCGTCGTCCAGGCCCCTAAGATAGAGAGCGGGCCAACTCTCTAGCCCTTTGACCTTAGAGAATTTAGTGGTTCGTAGAACGGGGTCTGGACGCTACAACTGGCTGAGTTTGAGTCACGCTTTGATCACCTCTCGCTAGGCTGATCTTGAGAAAGTTATTCAACTCTGCTGCTTACCCTCGGCTTTCCTATCTGAATAATGGGAGTAACAATTCCTTATGAAGATTAAATGAGAAAACACACGTGAACGTCAGTGCCAGGCTTGTAATGAGTGTTCGAAAATGTGTATTTTTTTAAAAAAAAGCTGTTTTCCACCTCTCAGCGCGCAGTTCATAGCAATGCTGTTCTCTCCGGATGGAAATATAGTGATCCTTCACTTTATGTTTTTAAAGACCCACAGACCCTGCAGCTTGTTCAAGCTTTGGAATTTGGAGGCAAACTCCAAGATGCTACATACTAGTAAATTACAGCATGAGGCAAAAGTAGGCCTACAGTTGTGAGTATGCTAAACACAAGTTTATTCTTTCTTTCTTTTAACGAAAGTGCACACCTTTATTACATGAGCCTTTTGATTTTTTTAAACATGAGTTTTAAAGAAAGGAGGGGAGATCCCTCCCTTTCCTGGTCGTTCATGGCCTTTCCTGGCCTTAATTTTCCTCAGCTAGACTTCCAGCTCCTTGCCTCCTAGGCCGCTTGCTCGGCCACACTGGCCTGGTCTTGACGCTTATATTATTACTTGTTATTTATTGTGTTATTTTCCATACAAACAACTGAAACCTACTTTTTCCTCACGCAGTATATGACCTTGGGCAATTTACCTAACCCCTCTGTTAGGGGAATGGTATTACCTTCTTTATAGAATTGTTGTGAGGTTAAACGAGGTAGTCTGTGTAAAATGCCCAGCACATATGCCCAGCAAACTAATAGTTATTATTTAACAAGCATGCTTTTTGATAATTTTCTGTACAAGAACTGTTTATGATATCAAATCTGATTAAAAAATACTTTTCTCAACAGTTGTATTGATATTTGGTAGGGATTTTTAGAAGTTAGGAGAATTGAGGAAATTTACAATGTCCCAGGCACTGTCTAAACCTTTTCTGAATGTTATTCAAATATCACAACTATTTAGACAGTTAAGCTCCATTACTATCCTCATTTCACAGACAACATCAGAAAGACAAGTAGTTCATAGAGTGATAACTGTTAGCAAGTGATATGGCAGAACTTGAACCTTGGTCTAAGTAACCCAAAGCATCTGATTAACCAGTCGGCTGTACCATCTCCTGCCAGAACTGTTTATTTGGGAAGAAGGTGCAGAGAGAGACATTATTATATGCATACACAATTAGGTTTGGTGTGCTAGATAGTATGATATAGTGAAAAAGAGTAAGGCTTTGAGCCAAACAAAGCTGAGGTTTAAACTCCAGAGTTTCTCTTTTCCAGGTCTGTGACCTAGGGCAATTTCAATTTTGTCATGTAACTGCAGAAACAGAAACTTTTCTGTTTCTGCAGTTTGGTTTAAAAAGTTACTGTGTAAGATCCAGTTTAAGTAATTTAATCCTACCAACCATGCTCTCTTGGTATTGGTTAGGACCTTAAATGTTCTCCTTACAGCTTAGTATTAAGATTTTAATGCTGATTTCACTCACTTATTTTTATCTATTTGTTAATTTGAGTGAATAATTTTGTAAAATCATTTTGGAGGTTTAACTATGTGTTTGGGGGTACAGTTATTCTTACATCGTTATAAACATTGAAATGGACATTTAGGATTTTTCTTAATGAAGGCAATGATTATTTTTGTTTAACAACAGCCTTACCCTTTCTACAAAACTATTCTAATAGTGTGAAATGTAGTATTTTGCTCTTAAAATAATCAGCCAAATCGGCTTAAAAAACTTGAAGTTCATAGTTAGCCTACTTCAGTCTCTACTTCCCTGCAGCTTATCTGTAGCCTGGAAAGACTGGTGTGGGGTAACATCATAAAGGGTCTGTAAACAAGGTACGAAGCATGATAGAGCATGTGAAATGTGTTTGCTGTCTTCAGGAATACCACGTGGGTCTGTTGGTCACACTTCAAGAAGACAGTGAGACTGAAAACAATCCAGAAAACAACAGATAAAAATGATCAAAGAGAAAAAGTGGCTTCTCTGGCAGCTTTTAAAAGATTAGGATTCTGAAATCTGAAATAAATAGAAAGCTAAAGGGTGTTATAAAAGTCTTTTAAATTCTGAAGGATTTGAACAGGATAATTATTCAGCAAATGCTAGAAGTGAAAGATCTTCCCTGAAGCTGTTTAGGAACATTCAGAGTATACCCTTAACTGTAGTAGAGAACAAAAGGAAGGCATCTCCTGTGCTGCTGCACAGAAGTCCGAATGAGATTGGTTCTCTGCGTGGCCATGTGTAAGGACCTGTAACTTTTCGTTTTAGGAAGATCCTGCTTTGACTCGTTGGACCTATGCGAGATCAACAAATGTCTATCCCAATTTCAGACCCACTCCTAAGACCTCACTCTTAGGAGCTGTGATTGGATTTGGGCCCCTGTTCTTCTGGTATTACGTTTTTAAAACTGACAGGGTAAGTATTATTATTAGGACCCGAGGTTCAGTATTTGTGTGATAGGTTCGTCCTGTGCGGGCTGCAGCCGTTCGTCTTGATGATTGCACCAGTGCGCCTCCCATCTGGGCCCTCTACTTTTCCTTCACTTCCTCTCCTTTATCTGACTCCTTTCCAGCAAAAGATAAAATGTAACTGGAGTTGTATATTTGGTTTTATTTATCATTTCAACTCATAGCAGTATGCTTTGTTAAAAATCACTAGAGTCTGTGAGTCTTGCAAGTTAAGTGGTTGCTCTAGAATTTAAAGTAATAAATTGGTTGATTTAAATTTCTAAGACTTGAACTTAGGTTATGAAAGAGTTTTCCTGTTGTATTTTAGATAGCGTAAGGAAATTATACTCTGAAAATTAAACAAGAGAATATGAAAGTAACTTAAGTTACTTTCTTTTTTCTTAATAGATGTGCAGAAGTTAAACTTTCTTATTCTGATTAACTTTTATATATTATCTTTGCAAATTTTTGTATTTAGTGTTTTTAGTTCATTTGTTTTAAAAAGAGATTTTTATGGGGTTAAGTGTTAGCAAAATACATAAATCATTTAGTATGTTCCCTATTGGTGTGAATTCTAGTTACATCGGTCACATTTTGCAAATTAATGTTAAAACCTGAACAAAAGAAAAGCAAAAGCAGCCCGTCCTGGGACTCACTGCCACCAGAGGCCTGGGTGTAGGATTGCAGAGAAAGCCAAGCTTATCTTTGACACTAGACCACTTTGTTACTAGAACCCCAGCCGCAGCTTCCAGGCCTCATATTGCCATCGAGACTGGAGCCCACCTGTCTAGCTCTGCCTTAAACCAGACAATACACACTCCTGTTAGAACATACAGATTTTGGTTATCTGATAAATATTGCTTAACAGAAAGGTAGGCCACACTTACCCAGAAGGTATTTCCATTTTGCTTTCTATGTATGCTGCTGCTTAATAGGGTAACACAATTGTACTTACTTAAAAGTGGGTAAGACATTTTTCAGTAGCAGTAGTTTCTTACTGTTCCTTTATTTTTTCAGACTACCTCTTCCTCACTCTTACTCCACAGGTTTTAGATGGTGGGGGGTTAGAATTAGGTTTAGCATGTTTCATTCCTGATTTTTAGTGTTGTATCCTGGGTTGTACCAGAATGCATTGTTTTTAATATTTTTCTTTTTTCCTGTTTATTCAGGACAGGAAAGAAAAACTTATCAAGGAAGGAAAATGGGATCGAACATTTAACATCTCATATTAAATCTGGCAATGATGACTATATGTATTACTGTTTAAATAAATCTATTGATCATTAAATAGTTTCTTTTTCTTAATATTACCTTGATTCAACAAACATTTGCTGGGAACTATAGAATCCCTACTTTGTGAGCGTTCACAGTTGAATGAAGAAACAGGTGTGTGTGCATTCATCATTCAGCAAATGCATACCTACTGTGAGCCAGGCACTGTGCTATATGGTGGGAATACAACAAGCAGACAAACTTGGGCCCTCTGCTTAAGGAACACACACTCTGACAACTGTTTATTTGACAGTTATTATTTTGGGTGTTTTATTATGTGTCTGGTACTACTTAATACCTAAGCCCTTGTCTGGCTCCAGCCCCAGTGATAATGCAGCAGAACTGTAACAGTGGGGTGAAAAGTATCCTGAAGATTCAGGAAAAGGCTATAGGCAAGCTGAGGGGAGAGCAGTGTCTAGGGAGAAGGCATTTGATCTAGGTGCTAAAGTTCCCAGGGTTGGCAGGGCAGAGCAGGAGCACAAGAGGCAAGGTGTGTTGGGTATGGTGTGGTTGGGGAGCACCGCAGGATGAGCGGACAGAAGGTGGAAGCCATGCTGAGGAACAGAAGTACAACAGGTTAGAAAAATGGGCTTCAGAGGACAGATACGGGCTAGAGTCCTAGTTCCAGCTTAGCAGTTGGGATACCAGGTCTGCATTTCCCACACTGTAGCGTGGAGATAATGAAGTCTTATGACATTGTGATTTATAAGAAATATATATTTGGTTTTTGTCCCCGTTTCTGGCACATAGCTTGTAAAACCCATGGGATTTCTTAAAGGATGAGGTCAAGTTTTCTTCATGTTAATGAGGTGTCTTTAGGACCCTGCCTAAGGATGGGGGTTTGTTGCCAGGAGAGTCAGCCTTGTGATTAGAGGATTGGAACTTTCAGTCCCACCCTGTTACCTCCCTGTGTTTGTACCCCTGCTCAGCCACTGACTGGTTAAGTGAACTGGAAAATACTTAAATTTTCTTTGTCTCAGTTTCCTTGTCTTTAAAATGGATATACTACTAATAATATTAAACCCATGACTTAACAAGTTATTACTTACATAGTTTTTAGAACAGAAGCACACATTAGGGTCTCAATGAGTGTTTACTATTATTTTTAAACCTGATTGATGAAAACTTTAATCTGCATTTCATTTATTATTGACATCTAACTTTTTCCATATATTTTTGTTCACTTATATTTTGTTATTTGCTTGTTCAAATCCACTGCCCAACTCTTCTGATGTAATATGTCTTTTTTCTGAATGATTTTAGGATTTAGACCTGATAAAGATAGTCCCAGATCATTGCAGTCTTCTTTTACTGGAAGTTATTCTGGTATGCCTTAGTTATAAGAAAAACACTTATACTTTATCTTTGGCACCTAATCTTTGAAAGAAGGCAGTACCCAGAGAGGCATAGTTAGAATTTTTAAAACTTTTTTTTAACATTGAGAATTATTGCAATGGGTTCTTGAGAGTTTAATTTTTAAAGATTTTTAGAAGTGATCTGGTGAGAACAGCAATTGCCACATTGAATGCTGGATGCTGCCATGTGTCAGACTGATACTGCCAACTCTGGGTACTGGGCTTAGGATCCCACTGAGCTACGCTGCCCCTGTCGGTCTATGAACTCATTAACTTGTTGGAATCACATCCACTGGAAAGAGTTTTTCAAAGTTTCTGTTACCTTCCCATCATTGCTTCTGAGTCCAGGGGTATATGATTGGCCAAACCTAGGTCACGTGCCTGAGTTCTAGCTGCAAGGGAAGCTGAAAAAGCAAGTACATGGCATGTTCAGCTCTAAAGTGTGAGGCAGATAAGGACTGTTCAAGCATAAGACAGTGGTTCAAATGCTGAGCATCCAGTGAAGTGACAAGTGTGTACTGAGGAAGGTAACTGGGAGCTTTTACACTGATGACAGTGGGAACCACTGAAGGTATTAAACAGGAGTAGTAACCTGATTGGATTTGCATCCCTGTAAGGTCATTCTGGATCCTGGAGGATGATCTTGGAGAATGATCAGTAATCAGGCTGTGTAAGACTTTAGGCCAGAAAAGATTTTCAGTTTTTGAGACAGCCCTCAGTGCAGCAGAAAGCCACCTATGCCAATCCCACAATGACTCATTGGGATGTGCACTTGCCGAAAGCTTTGTAAAAGTCTAAATATACTGTCTCTATTAGTTCCCCTTCATGCACATGCATGAGGAGCCAGTCTTCTTAAGTCCCTATCCTTGTATGACATTTCCCTCTCCGAAACAAAATTTTGTTTCTAACAGGCTGGCTTGTTTAATTAATATGTGTTTTTTCTCCCCTGTGTTACCTGGGGTCCCGCCTGGAGAAAAAGATTACATGCATGCTGTGACTGAAATCCCATCATGTCCAGTCTGATTTACTTATTTTTTAATCTTTTCTCATTCCTGCGGGCACCTGACAAGTTTTCTACCAATTTTGGGGAGATACAGAGTACTGGTTATCTGCATTCTTCAGGATTATTAATGGGGTATTTGAAGAAATTATAGATGTGTACAAGAAACCACCTAAGTCAAATATGCACAATTAAAAATGTGGATACTTTAAAATTAGTAGAAGTATAATGCCATATTTCAAAGATTCTATTAGAGGACCCATTTGTACCTGTAACTATGTGATGCTTCCAAAAGTGTCCCCTCTGGCTGCCTTGCTTAGCATCGTTTCTCTAGCCAAGACAGACTTCTTTTCCTGCTGGTACCCTCTGTGGCCTGGAGAGACACTGAACAGCAGCATCTATCTGGACACCATCCCAAGAAAATGCGGTGTGCATCGATCTCCATTAATCTCATCGCCAAGCTTCAGGATTTCAAGGATTAGAGTCAAGTTCAAAGTCTGACCTCTGAGTGTCCTAGGAGGTGGATGGCTGGTGAAATATCTGAGATTTTTGGAGCAAACCTGTCACTAAAGTTCAAATTCATTTCCCCCACAATCACAAGAACTATATTGCCTTACCAATTTTGAGTTAATTCTTCCATCACCAGTTGCATTTAAATAATTCATCTCTTATTTGATAATTGGGCTATGGAACCATCTTGGGGATGGGAAAGGAGGCAACTGGCTGAAGCTGCTCCAAATGTCAATGGGAAGGACTTGGGCTGCAATATGATGTGAAATTGTGGGTAGGAGGAGAAGGTGGTACGGCTCTTTCCTTGTAACTACATTTGCACAATTAAGCACATCTTTTTCCTACTTATAGTATGTGTTTGATATCAAAGTTTTCTAAAGAGGATTTTATTCATACTTCGTATAAGATGTAGATAGCATCGAAGAGTATTATTGTTTTATATGCAGTGGCTTGGGTGAGGGAGATGGACACGGGGTAGTCAGTTTCCCTGAAGCCATCTACGACAAGCTGGAGAGACAACTCCTCCAAAATCACACTGCGGCAGGGATGGTATGCAGGTGATTCGGTCCCATGAGGGCATTTGGGAAGAGACACCAATACAGGTTGCAGGGAGAACGAGCTGCTCTTGGTCTGCAGGGACTGGGGATGGTTGGTTTCCTGGAGCCACTGGGGTAGAGGAGCCTGTGTCCTATGCATGGCAATTAGGTCTCCTTTGCGTTGATCACTTACTGAGCCCTGGTCATTTACTAAGCACTGAGGATACTAATATGAAGAACATACAGCTCCTTGGAGGAAATCAAAATGATGAAAATCAATTATAGGAGTCAACACTTGCTAAGCTTTTACTTGAGTTCCAGATACTAAGCTACAGTAAGAGCTTTACACACCGCTCAACATACCTTGAAGATCCCCATTATGCAGATGAGAGTTAGAAAGGTTCAGTAAGTTGGTGGAGTCCTCTAGCTAATAAGTGCTGAGACAGAACTTAAATCTGGGCAGTCTGACTGGGAGAGGGCATGCCTTTAACCATTCTTTGTAAGGGATAAAGGCCAACGCTGTAGGGTGTCCACTACTGAGAAAAGACATCTAATCCAGCCTGGAGGGTTTAAGTTACAACGCCTGAAGAAGTACTATTTGGTAGTTACAAAATAGGCACAGGAAGTATAGTGAACAATATTGTAATAACTATGCCGCCAGGTGGGCCCTTGAATTACTGAAGGGAACACTATGTAAAGCATATGAAGAGTCCACCTGCTGTGCCTTGCACCTAAAATGAATACAAAATAGTGTTGAATGCAAACTGTAATAAAAAAAAAAAAGAAAACACCTTTGAGAGCAGGGGCTCCCACTTGCACAGTTAGTGTTTCTAGCACATTCACAGGTACATAGATGCTAGAGCCGGAAGGATCTTTAAAGAACTGCCATTCTTACAGCCTAATTCTATAGGGAAGGTTTGGACAGGAGAAACGACTTGTCCAGCTCTTTAAGGAGCCCTGGCAATTTGAGGATAAGGCGTGCAGGTTCTAATAAGAACTGATCTGATGGCCCTGGCTCGTGTGCCTCGGTTGGAGCGTCAACCAAAAGGCTGTGGGTTTGATCCCTGGTCCAGGCATATATGATGCTTCTCTCTTGCATTGATGTTTCTCTCTCTTCCTTCCTACCTCTCTAAAAGCAATGAAAACAATGTTCTTGGGTGAAGATAAAAAAAAATACGAAGAAGACCTGCTCTGATGGCCCCCATCACCTGTCTGTGATTAGAAAGGAGACGGCTGGGACAACTGAAACAACTGCTAGCCAGCCTCCTTCCCTCATACATATCAGAGACTGGAAAAGTCACTTTAACAGGAGTAGATTTGGAGAGAAATCATCTCTTTTCTTCAAACATCTGAAGGCAGATGTTTGGAGCACTTCCAGTGTAAAGTAAGTATTAGCAGATTTGTCTCTTGGGGCCCATGAGAGTGAAGCTATTAGATTCAACCCGAATGCCTCCTATATTATTTTTGTCAAATTCTCACAGGAAGATATGCATGGTGGGCACTAGCTGTTGCCCACTGATACCCCCTTTCCTCTCTTTCCTTTTGGTAGAACCCCATTTTTTTAAGGAGACTGGTAGAATCCCCTTTATCTGCATCCTGCAGTGGAATGGTGTCCTGTCCAGGGTGGGGCCTGCCTCGGCCCTGAGCACCTGCATTGGCTCCAGCCACCTGGACCCCAAACTGAAAAGCAATAGTCTTGTTTTATTAATCTTCATTAAATGAAGGTATAGCTCACATTTACTTTAATGTTTAATATTACAAGTGTTCTTGGTCTTTATTTAGACCCAAAGTTTAATGATATTTTCGTGACCCGAAATATGCTGTAGGAACTTAACTTGTTTACACCATTTAGCCTACAGCAAAATTGGTTCTCTACACATCATTTCCTTTACAATCAGCTTCCAAGAACCTACTGACGAAGTTAAGTGAGGGCTTATTGTACTCACATCAAAGTCACTTTATTTATTTTTATCTTTATTGTATTTTTTCCATTACCATTTAGTCCCCTTACACCCCTTCCCCCAGCCATCACCACACTGTCGTCCATGCCCATGAGTCCTGTTTCCTTTTTGCTCAGTCCCTCACCCCCTAACCTTCCCCCACACTCCACCTAATAGCTGTCATCTCTCTCTATGAGTCTGTCTCTGTTTTGCTTGTTAGTTCAGTAGATTCCATATATGAGTGAAATCATATGGTATTTATCTTTCTCTGACTGGCTTATTTCAGTTAGCATAATGTTCTCTAGGTCCACCCATGCTGTTACAAAGGGAAAATTTTTCTTTTTTATGGCTGAGTGTATTCCATTGTGTAAATGTCCCACAGTTGTTTCATCCACTCATCTACCAATGGACACTTGGGCTGCTTCCATATCTTGACGATTGTAAATGAACATAGGGGTACTTATGTTCTTTCAAATTATTTTTGGGGCTCCTTCAGATATACTCCCAGGA
>PVKM010032783.1:0-16256 GCA_004027735.1 Carollia perspicillata
AAAGTAAATATTTTAACATGATTTTAATTTTTTAAAAAATACCAGAGTGAAATTACTTGTCCAGTAAAAGGAGAGTCAAGAGTCAGACATTTACTATAACTCAGAGCCATTTATTTTATATATTTTATGCTCTAGTCTTAAAAGTTCAACTGTAAGCAGAGACGTTTTCTAGTTTTCATACCTAATACCTAAAGTTTAATCTGTTACAAGTTATTTTAGAATCTCTAAATGTCAAGAAGTGTGTTTTTTCTGTATACAATTCTGAGCTGTGTTTCTCTTTAAACTTTACAGATGTCAACACTTCCCATAAGCACAGAAATTACTTCTACCATGATGTCAGCATTTTGGTCCTTCAATTACTAAAGATAAACATATTGTATACTTTAGTAATGTACAGGAGTTTTTTTAAAATCAAGAAAAAAGCAAGAATGATCAACATAAATTGTACATCCATATCATTTTAAATTATAGTCCCTATGGAAAAGGATTACTTCAAAAAGAAAAGGATGTTATTCTTTTCATAAATGAAAACTACTTGACAAGAATTTTTAACCTTGACCAGATATAATTAGTTGGAATGAAGTGATGTTTCACAAATAAGACAAAAGCCTCAAGTATTGTGCTGGTATTCCTCGGGTGGGAAAACATTTTTTTCCTCACATTTTTTTTTCATGCATTTCATCACAAGAAAGTCAATTTTATAAGCAAAAATTGTTCATCTCAGTAAGAGAAGTTGAAGGTCAAAGTGTCACTAAAGTTTTCAGCAAAAGCTCTGGGCTTTTTGGTTGATGGCATAGTTACTGAATGGAATAAAGAAGATTTTTTTAAAAAAACCAGTACTATCAAATTCACTAATGTTGTCTGTAGTAGAGAAAAATGCAATCATTTCTATTTGCCTGACATATTTTGTTTTTCCTACCTGTCAGATTCTGTGATTTTCCTTTGGGAAGCAGACAAGTCCAGTCCCTCTCCCCAGTAGAATTTGAGAGTCAGTTGACCAGCTTTTGGAGCGACTGACTAGTATTTTTTGAAAGATTTTATTTATTTATCTTTAGAGGGGAAGGGAAGGAGAGAGAGAGAGAGAGATATCAATGTATGGTTGCCTCTTGTGCGTCCCCTGCCGGGAACTGGCCTGCAACCCAGGCATGTGCCCTGACTGGGAATTGAACCGCGATCCTTTGGTTCGCAGGCCCATGCTCAATCCACTCAGCTACACCAGCCAGGGCAACTGACTAATATTTAATGGTGCAAGATGACTGGTTCCATGGTGTCGCTGCCCAAAATATTGCAAATACAAAACGAAGAACCTGAAAGCTTCAAGTCGCATTTCCCAGAGCATCGAACGTAGTTTTGAATATACTTGACTCCACATGAACTGCACAAAATCAGTTCCTGTGACTCTAATAATGTACCTTCTCAGTGAGTAAGGAAAACAACCCCATGGGAATTAAAAAATGACTCCTCAGTCCTGGAAAAAGAACTGACGGGGGCGAAGGAATCTTCCAGGAAGATGGCCTGGTACAGCTAGATATTCTTGCTCCTCATGTCAACAAGCCTTGGGACTGTGCTCCAGAGAAAGGATCCCATGCGGCTAAGTAAAAACTACTTAAGCAAGACAGTTTCCCTCTTACGAGATTCTGGAAATGTTCTGTTCAGGGGTTCTTAATACATGGTGGTCATCTCCTCTGATTCCACTGGGCACTTCATGCTGGGGTTTACAGGGCTTCTCTGATGGAGGACCCTTCCTAAGAACCCCAGGCAAAGCCCAAAGCAGCCTTAAAGGAGATTCTGCCTTAGTAATAAACCCCTCCATTCCCCCAAAAACCATTGTTTAATTTCTGGCAGTTCCCATAGGGAGTGGAACATGTTTATGCAAAAAGCATATTAGAAGGATGAACACTTTTACTGGTTTCACACAACCAGATCTCCTGTTTTAATGATCTTCTTTTGAGTGACTATTTCAGGCTCTCCGCTGCCCCCACAGCCCCTCCTTTTATAACCACACTAAATGGTAACGTTATCCAGGCACCCATCTGGCTGTGACATAAAACTGTTCTGATAGGTAGGGAGAAAGAATCTAAGTTCTCTAAGTTTTATTTTTATTTCCATAGGACACTAATATCCTAGGTTCTTTCCATTTTCTTTTTCCTGTTTCTTTTCTTTTTCAGTTTTAAGCATTTAAGGATAAATGCATAGCTATGAATAAATATGCATATGTATTGCATTTATAAAAGTATATTTTGTAATGAAAGAAATAAAGGCAAATTTATTCATTTAATCCTACAGTGAGTTCTCCACCTAAAAGTCTGTATGTGGTTTTGGACTTATTTTTTACTCCCTGGAGACGAGAAGTGAGACTAGGTTTAGAGATGAGGGAGTTATCAATGAGTTAAGCCAACAAGATTAGAGAAGAAAAAATTGTGTCGAAAGTGCTAGAAATGCCCTGGCTGGTGTGGCTCAGTGGATTAAGGGCTGGCCTGAGAACCAAAGGATTGCTGGTTCGATTCCCAGTCAGGGCACAGCCCTGGGTTGCAGACCAGGCTCCCAAATAAGGGATGTGTGAGAGGCAACCACACATTCATGTTTCTCTCCCTCTCTTTCTCCTTCCTTTTCCCTCTCTCTAAAATAAATAAATAAAATCTTTTTTTTTTTTAAAGAAAGTGCTGAGAACATGCCTCTCAAAAGTGTAAAAAGAAATGGGTAGTGCTAGGTATATTCATTTTTCCTCTCTCTCCTAGACCTTTCCATCTATATTTGAGTTGCAACTTTAGACATACGATGTTTAAACTCTCACTCATATGACATTCTTTCTCCCTCTTCTCCCTCAATTGCAATCTGAATTGCCCTTTATTTTGTTTCTCTTCGCTTCCTAAATTAACAGCTTCATCATTTGCTTAGGCATGTGGGTTAGAAACTGCCGGGTTGTCTCCCACACTTTCTTGGCCCATATCTTGGAGTGTCATTCATAACCATGACACTGCTCTACTGGGTCAAGTATATCCATCTCTTCCACTCCATTGGCTCTGTCCAGTTTTTGATTTAGATGCTCATAAACTTTTCACTGTGCTATAACATAGTTTCTGCTGCCAGCATCTCTTCATCAGCTACTGCCATGAAGGTTAATCTCTAAGACTAGTAGTGATAGCCAATTAAACCACAAAGTTAATAAACTGTCTCCTGGACTCTAGAGCATAAAAGTTTCATAAACATTTTCATAGTCGTAAATGACTATTCAAATCCCCGTGAAACTGACAATCTTTAGTTTACCTTTTTATAATGCGCACTCCTTTGAATCTTGCAATGTAATATCCATTTTATGTATTATTGTGAATTGTTCTTTCTAGTCTAATTGCTCTTTGCTAATATCAGATACATTCATATCTTCCAAATGATATTTGTCCCCCTTAAAAAAAAACATGTGATTTCCTTTCTTGATTAGTGGTGAAGTTCTTTTCTATATTTGCCACATTTTCTCCTAAATTTAAAGAAACTCCCAAATATAAAGTATATCCCACATTAATTCTTTCTCTCAAATAGGAAAATATCTTTTCTTTCCATAACATATCTGTGCCATGGCCCTATATCTTTTATAGTAACATATTTATAGAAAAACGATCAGATTTTAAAGATACCACACAACTTCTAAATCTCATGTTTTTAAGCCAAAGAATTTCTAAAAGATTTGGCTCTTTAAAATTTTTTAGCCATGTTCCAAATATAATACAAATTCTCCCTCGTAGTCTATGTAAATTATATGCACACATTTAAATGTAAGAGTCTGTTAAAAATGTATGTTCTTTCTAGACTTGTGAACCTTTCATGGACTGGGGACTGAACCCACACCTTAGGCATGTGCCCTAATTGGAATTGAAACAGTGGCTTTTTGATTTGTGGGATGACACACAACCCACTGAGCCACGCCAGTCATCATGGCTGAAATTTAATTTAATTTTATTTTATAAAAATCGTATTTAAACAAACATCATGGCCATGACTCTGCTTCTAAATATCAAATTCATTTTATAAAAATGTAATCTTGAGATGAATTATTTATTTTATTGAGTTGGCCAAAAAATTTTTTCCCATAAGAAGACTCTAGTAGTCCTTAGTTGTCTTTAACTTCATTCAAAACAATTGTGATATTGTTTTGTGACAGATCTCAGAATAGCATGCGTTTAAAAAAATCAAAATTGGTGAAATTTTGTGTAGCCATTTTAATATTGAAGATGGAAGAAAATACAAATTATTTTTGACATATTATGCTTTATTATTTCAAGAAAGGTAAAAAGGAAACTAAAATGCAAAAATAAAAAGATTTGTGCAGTGTACGGAGAAGGTGCTGCGACTGATCAAACATGTCAACAGTGGTTTGTGAAGTTTCATGCTGGATATTTCTCACTGGACAATGCTCCATAGTATGGTAGACCAACTGAAGTTGGTAGTTAGCAAATGGAGACATTAATTGAGAAAATCAACATTATACCACATAGGAGGTAGCTGACATAATCAAAATATCCAAATCAATAAAGTTATTGTTGAAAATAAAAATGTCTTTTATTTTTTAAAAATATTTTATTATTTTATTTTTAGAGAGAGGGGAAGGGAGGGAGAAAGAGAGGGAGAGAAACATCAGTGTGTGGTGGCCTCTCATGCGTCCCCTACTGGGGACCTAACACACAACCCAGGCATGTGCTCTGACTGGGAATCCAGCCGGCAACCCTTTGGTTCCAAGGTCGGCACACAATCCATTGAGCCACACCAGCCGGGCAGTAAAATATGTCTTTTATTTTATGGAGAAAAACTAAACAGACTTTTGGCCAATCTGATATAAGTGATGATTGGTATGAAAATAGATTTGATGGTCTACTTATATAACTTGGAGTTTTCCTCAATCTCACATTTGAGCATTTATCTCCCGCTGGATGGGAATTTCTAAATCAGAGCAATTAAATCTTAGAGATAGATCCCGAATGAATAAACTTCCTTTCCCTAAATGCAGAAATGAGCTCAAAGGCCAGTAATGTACTGGGGTTGAGGAGAAGTGCAAGGGGCAGGGGACTAGAGGGTGAATGACTGAATTCTGGACCATACAGGCACTTCCGGTGCCTCCCCCACATCCAAGTGAACGCTTTATACTGCAAAGACCTGAAACTTTTTTTGCTAGAAGCTGTCTTTGCCACGCTTCCCTACCTTCCGCTAAACATTATCAAATTCTGAAATATTCTAAAGAGCTCATCGTGATGCTTTGTTGATAGGTTTTTGTTGTGGCTGCTTTTATGGTTTAACAATCTTCACTTAGTGTCAACTGGTTTTCTTTTGAAGAGATTATTCTTAGCTCTTACACATATTCTCTTCACAACTTGGTCCATATTTCTCTAATTTCCAAAGTCCCCTGAAATATTTTGCTAAATCCAATGGTCATTTCTCCTTGACTATGCTCTGAGGTATTAAGTTTATCCCTTGATGCACATGAAATTGTAAATGCTATTTCCTTTCACCCCTAATTCTAGCCTTCCGGGCTTCAGGGCACTTTTGTTCATTGCCATAGTAACAGTGTTTCTCATATTCCATCTGTGTGATTCATCTACTCAGCATATTCCTTGAAAAGATAAAATAACTCAGCATCTGTTTGTGTACTCGAAACTCGACAAACTGTTTAAGATACAGATCAAGTTTATATCCTTCTTTGGGCTGTTCCAAGTCCTACAGTGATATTTTCTTAAGTAGAAATTCAATATTCCAGGCAATAATTTCTCAATTTTATGAACTATTATGAGCTGAATTATATTGAGGGCCCTAATTCCAGATATTTTAGGATGTAACTGAGTTTGGAAATAGGGTCTCCAGGTAATGAAGGTTAAGTGAAGGCACATGGGTGAACCCTGAATTAATCTGACCAATGTTCTTATGAGAAGAGGAAGTTTGGACACACTAAGAGACACCAGGTACACGTGTGCACAAAGGGCCACCGTGTGAAGAGGCAGCAAGAGGATGGCTAGCTGCTAGGAGAGGGCTCATGAGAAGCCAGTGCTGATGGCACCTTCATCTTGGGTATCCAGCCATAATTTTTTTTTTGTTTAAGCAGCCCAGTCTGTGGTGTTTTGTTCTGGCAGCCCAACCATATTAATACATACAGAAGTGGCTTTCCTATAAAAACACATGAGATAATAATCCATTTCATATGTATCGAACCAATGGCATGCATTTTATAATTAATCAGAAACAGAACAAGTGAAATGTTAATTCTGGGCACTATTATGCTGTCTGTGAGCCACTGGGTTTCTTCTACTCACATTTGTATTGAAACTATGTAATTCAAATATATTATGAATTCATTACTTCGGAAGCCTAGTCAATACAAGGATTAATAGAAAATATGAACTATTGGTTTCTGTAGAAGGATTACCAGTGCCCTTAGATTAGTTATGTTCATTGAAAAAAAAGAATGGTTTAAAGAAAAAGGATATTGAAAAGGAGAATTAATATGTTTTCCGTAAATCATTTTAATTGCCAGAAAAGAAGATGCAAGTCTGCTAACATACCTGGTCTGGAATCACGATCATGCTACGTTCTCTTCATGAAACACGGGAAAGTAGCTCGACCTCTCTGCCTGGACCACGATAAACTGGAGTATCTATTTCTTTATTCATAAAGAAAGTTCTCAGTACCTCACGGGTTTTTGATAGGATTACACGTATCTCCTAATTGAGTTTTTAGCATATGTAAGCAATCAGTAAATAGAACTATCATCATCTTACTAATAAAACTGTACATAATTGGATTAAAGTGTGTCACTGGTGAGTGCCCTCAAAACGACTCCTTAAGGCAACTTAACGATGGGGAAGCTTCGTTCCCAAATGCATAGTCAAAACAAGGTAAGAAAGAAAAACTTAAGGATGCATACAAAGTTTCAAAATTATGTATGTTAGAGAATTAATAGCTACTTAATGCCTGCTTTCCAAACTTATGATTCACCATGTTATGTATTTATTTGGCAAAGTTGTCTATTCAGCTATTTCTTTTCAGTGATACTTCTTTTGTCCTTTTTAAAAATATTTTATTTATTAATTTTTAGAGAGAGGGGTAGGGAGGGAGAAAGAGTGGGAGACAAACATCAATGTGTGGTTGCCTCTCATGTGGCCCCTACTGGGGACCTGGCCCGCAACCCAGGCATGTGCCCTGACTGGGAATCCAACCGGCGACCCCCCGCTTCACAGGCCCGTGCTCGTGCTCGATCCACTGAGCTACACCAGCCAGGGCTCAACTTTTTGACACTTCTTTTGTTCTTACATTGTTACCTTGCACCTCTTTCCAATTTTATTGAGAAAGAATACTTCAGAAGCTTAAAGATCCATAACCCTACAACTGAGAGAGTCAACAATTAAATGGATTATGTCTATTTGAGGGTGAATATATGTTATAGAAAGATAAAGCCATCAAGGTTAATTAAAATGAAGTGAGATTAGTTGATGAGTAAATCTAGGGGAATTGTATCAGATATTGATTTACAGAAAAGACAGAGATGGACACAGGTGGGTAGGGGGTGAGGAGAGAGAGAGAGAGGAAAATACAAGCAGAATTATGAAAAAATATTCTTATTATTTTTTACCACAGAAAAAAATCAAATTAAGAACGCAAGGGAAGTTAATAAAGCAAAAGTGTCTGCATGCACTGGAGATGTGCCGACACTACTCCCAGCTTCTCTGGTAGTAGAATCCTCACTTTAAGTTAATTATAGTAAATGAGAAAAATAAATGTAAAGAGAATAAACAGAAGTCAGAAGGGAATGCCACACATAGTCTAATTAAAAGCAGGTGGGTACATAGACGTAGATTGCAGATAATTCACCCCAATTAAGCAACTGTTGCCCCTTGGTAGTACGTGGAAAAATTTCCACTTACACATAATATTTTACCCACACGTGGTCTCTGTCCCTGCTTTGCTTCTGAAGATGCGAAATGATTCTGGAGAGCAGCCTCCTCACAGAAGCCACAGTTTTCTGTGGATTCAGCTGCCTGTTATTCACACCCTAGCTTTGCCACTGCTTGGAGCTCCCTGACTAAGAGAACTTGAGTTACTTCCCTTTGGGGTTCCCACCATCTCTTCAGATTCTTTAGAAAAAGAATTGCATTGTGGGCAGTTAATTTGATTAACATCATACATATTTTTGAAAGTGGCTACTACCCATAAAGCTTAAACCTAGTCTAGATACATGAAAAAAAATTCATTTGTGAGGTAGACCTATTTAAATGAGCTCATCAAGTCTTTGGTAAGAACTTATTAACTGAATTTCAGTTCTTCTATCTTTTGTGGGGTGACTAGAAAGTGTGGTGAGACTAAAAATGCGTTTTCCAAAATAACATAGATTTGCAAAAAACACATTTCTTGGCTGAATGTTCAACTTTATAAGATTTTCACATTTATATAAATTGTTGCACATGCCTCAGTTTTGATAACTATGCAGAGAGAAAATGATATATATTTTTGTGGTCTTGAATCTTAAGTGACTAATGTATGATTTAGTTTCTAACTTTACTTTTTTTTTTAGGCAAAAGATACATGTCAAGATTAAGTGTGTTTCTCCAAAGGTGGATCTTGAGAGGAAATGGTAAACAAATGGTGGAAAAAGTAAGAAAATTGCTTACTTTGTTCCTTTTACTGCATAATCATTATACCACCTGCCACCTGTTCCTGTCACTGTCACTTGTCTCCCTCCTGTCTCCTCCCTCTTCTCTCCTTTGCTTGAATGCATATTCAAGGAGTCCAGATAATTAACCACACGGGACTGTTCTTACATGAATCTGCCCTGACAGACCTTCCGAACAACTGGCCTCTCTGCAAACCTTCAGAGATGTAGAGCACATTGCAGAGACGGCAAACTCTCCAGATTCCTTGCTTCCTGTCCGTGTTAACCTAGTCTTTTGACTTTATCTCCAACTGCTGATGAGCACATAGACAGAAGATGGCACTCTTGACTCATTATTAAAAGGTCAGCAAGCGCTCTGAAGAGTAAAACAAGATTTCTCTTCTAGGAAAACATGTAGTATTAGTTATAATTGGAAGTGAGACTACATGTACAATGAACACAGTGTTTGAACCTTACAATAGGAAATACAAATTTGAAATTGGGCGAGGCAAACTACACGGTGGAAACCAGTCTTACTGGCCACTGACATTTCAGGAACAGCCCGTTTCAAATGGAAAGCGGTTGTTACAAGTAGTGAAAGGAAGAGACTGGGCAGGATCAAGGGTTTGGGTCCCAAATGTGATGAACCTCAGGATGAGCTGGATGAATTGCTCAGCCTCTCTCTCAGCCTAAATGTTCTAACTGTAAAATCAGGGTAATAACTCTCATTTTGTAGGACTGTTTTGTGCATTGAAAGAAGGCGTAGTGAAAGTTCATTAACAATACTAGACCATAAGTCTTTGGTTGTCTTGTTAATAAGACATCTATCATCACCAGATAGCTCAATGCATAACATAGAAAAGCAGTTGTCAAAATTGTTTAAATGACTGAGAATCACCCAATAACTTAACTGAATTGTGTGTTGCTACTAGATGATTTTTATTTAAATAAGAAGCAGAGCATGCAAAAAACTAATTAATTAGTTACCAATCTTGAACTTTAGAATACTTGGCTATTACAACCTTTTCCTTATCAGAGAAATTTGATTATTCCCAATTAAATGATTGAAGGTATTTCATTATAAATAATGGCAATTTTATTCTAGTTTTCAGAAGTACTAAGACAATAAGCTCTTTTATCTTGACAGGTAGAACTTTATTTTATGTTTTATTCTATTTATGCCTGAAATTGTAGATGTTGCTTCACAGCCTACCTTTCCCTTTGGGAATTTAAATGAGAAAATAAGAATAAAATATGGTAGAACATTTTGCTTCAGTTGTTCCCTTAATATTTAGTGTACATTATTTGTGCTTAGTTATGCTCATTAAATATGAACATTTTAAATTATTGAACATAGATAATGTGATATTCTAGCTTGTAATATTTAACTGCAACAGTATTAACTTTAAACATCAAAAGTTTCAATGGTTATTTGGACATTATGAAATGCTTGACCATTTATTCTCATGACCTTCGTGTGGTGGGGCTAGTCACCAAAGATTGATTTCCTCTTCTCGGGCACACGGTGTAGCCAGCCTACGGTACTTGCTCTCCGAAGTTAGATGCGTGGCCACCACTGAGTCCTAGCCAGTGAGATGTGTGTGGAAACCATGACGTGGACCATTTTTTGTGTAACTGCTTCTAGGAGGAAGGTATGCTTCCAACCACAAAACGCTTGTTTTTCCTCTAACGGCCTCGATGCCGATGAAAGAGGGGACCTGAGACATGGCAGAGCTGCAAAATGGAAAGAACCTGGTCCCCAGGTCTCTATGTGCAGGAATTCATCCATGTTCCAGGAACTGTCAGAAAAGGGGAAAATAAAATTTTCTTTGTTCTAGCAGTCAGCATCGCCCACACTCATGTCTCATAAAAGACAAAAGGTGAGCTAGCAGTAACATTGTAGCACAGGATTTGCTACCATTCTTTAGAACTTTCTAGATTGAAATAGAAATATCAAGTAGCATCTAAGTGGCTTTAGATGGGAAGGCCAGGGCACCTTGCTCATTCAGCTCATTTGGGGTTCTATGTAGTAGATGCTTACTGTTCATTAATCTACTTTTAATTAAAATAGCAAATAATGGCTCACTGATGTTAGTTTTAGCGTACATTTGACAGATACATGCCTCCTCAGGTTTGGCTCCATTTTCTCCTTTAGACAGTGCAAAGGAAGAAAATATTTAAAACAAAAATGGACAGCAGCCGCTATACCTTCTAACAGATAGGGACTGAGGGGCATACTACTTTTTTCCTCTGTTTTATTACTCTTTCCTTCCTGTCCCAGAGTCTAAAGTGCAGCAAAAGCTTAGGGATTCTGAAGTTGCAGCTATTTCTTTACTGCAGAATAGTGGGCCTGGAGAGATGGATGGCCCATTGTAGCGGAGCAGAGTCATCAGTCTCCGGTGGCACAGAAAGTAACTGAGGCCCACAGGCGAGCAGAGAGAGGAAAGCTGATTTTTTCCAATAAAGATGTGAGAGCAAATAAGTTGGATGGGTCTCGAAAGATGAGATACGCAGTCTTTAAATGAAGAGGAGCTGGCAATTTTAAATGACAATTGCTGTAGCCAGCCCTTTGGGTGTAATTCACAGTGAGGGTCGTTGCACTGGTATTTTTCCATTCTCCCTCCTCTCTCTCTGCTCTGGGACCCAGGAGAGTGATGTGTGTAGGTTCTATCTTTTTGGCTTCCAGCTGGACTTGGCCAGTGGGAAGCACTGGCAGAAAAGTGCAGCAGAGAAAAGGCATGATACTTCTTCCTTTCCTCCCTCCCTCCTTGGCACAGGCTTCTAGAAAGCCCTGATATGACTGAAGGCATCTGGAGCTGATGCCACTGCTCCCCTCCCCCCCGCCTTCTCCTTTAGGCCCACAGTGCCAATGGCTTCCTTGCTTTGCCAGCTCCTGAGTGCTGCTCTTCCTGCTTTTGTTTCTCAGACCTCTAAATAGTCAATTTACTAAAGTCTTTTCAATTAAACGCTGAAGGAGGTTAATCTTTCACCAGGGCTCTGATTAATAGGGAGTTGGTGGTGGCAGTGGTGGTAGTTGGGGGTACGTACTAAGTTCACACTTGGTCTGGTTCTTATGTTAATTTATAAGTGTTTGAAAGTACAATTAAAATTGAAATTATATTGCTTTCTTGACATGAGACTTTGAGGACCTTATATACCCAGAGACCAGAAAGAGACCACGGGTTGTACCTTTAGTGTTGCTTGCATCTACGCAAACATTATAAATGTAATGTCATAGGCATTTTCTGAAGGGGCTTCTCTATTAAAATAATTTAAACAAATAACAAGCAATCTGTTTTTATCCAAGCCTCACTCCCTGGCAATAGCTGAAATTTGATGGCTTGTGACTTTCAGGTTTTAATGGTATGAATGAGTTAGTATGGGCAGATTCTTTAGCAGAAGGAAGAGAAGGAAATAGTCACAGGATAGAAGTCAAAATGAGATTAATGATTCATCGGAAGAGGATTCTCACAGTTGGAAATGACTGTACATTACGTAAGCTAATTGGGAATGCTGAGAAATCTTGGGAGAATACTGAATTTCTCAGAAAAAAAAATGGGTTTGGTTAACTAATAATTAGCCAATTTCTAAAGACAAATGTCAAAAGATGGTCACCCCAGCTAATATCTGGTTAACCCAAGGGTAGATTAAAAGCTACACAAAGATTCATGGGTTTGAATTTTTCTTGTAGGATGTATGTATTCCTTTCCCTTATGTTTTTAAACTTTCCTTTTATTTTTTTATTGTTGTTCAAGTACAGTTGTCTCCATTTTCCCACCACCACTTTGCCCTGCCCCACCACCTCCCACATCCCATCATCAATCCTTTTCCCCTTTAATTTTGGTCTAGACTGAAGTGTACAGGTGCTCTGAAGATAGCAGAGTTCCCATATACCCCCTGCCTACTTCCCCCTGTTGTTAACATCTTCGGTTCATGTACCATAATGAGTGAACTGATATTGATAATGCTATTAGTAACTGAAGTCCATGTTTTACTTATATTACCTTAGTGTTTACTCAAGGTACGTTTTCTGTTCCAAGATTTTATCCAGGATATCACATTACATTTAGATATCAGATCTCTTCAGCTTCCTTTTATTCTGACAGTTCCTCAGACCTGCCGTGTTTCTGATGGCCCTGACAGGTTTGAGAAGTCCTGGTCAGGCATTTGGCAGGATGTCCCTCAGTTGGAATTTGCCTGTTGTTTTTAAGCCAAGCTTATGGAGTTTCGAGAGGAAGCCCACAGGGCTAAAATGCCTTTCCCACCATGAGGGTATATACTATCAATGTGATTTCTTACCAATGATGTCAACACCTCATTTTTGGATGTATTTTTTAATGTATATACTAGGTTCATTACTAGATTGCAAACTCACTGGAGGATAGAGCCTTTCTTGTTCTTTACTATGCGCAAACTACATGCAATCATTTCTAGAAATTACTGGTCTACGAATTTCCCCATATTCTAGCACGTGACACATACAGTCCCTACAGAACCAGGCAGCCTTGTTTTCCTCCAACACAGTTGCAACTCAGTTATAGAAAGCTGACTTAAAAATAGAACATTTTATAACATAACAAAAGTGAATGCAGGGTACATGAACTGGAAAAGCATATTTTCCATGATGTCAAGTGCCTTTTCACTTTGTTGCTATTGCTATATTGTTCTTTGAATTTTTCTGTTTAAATTTTGTCCATAAAAGTCAGGAAAACATGTGACCCTAGCTGTCCAACAATACCTTTCCTCAACCCCACTGCTCTGAGTACCCAGAACCAGAAGCTTTTCATCAATTTCTCTGCAGGGAGCCTACATTAGCCCTCAAAAATTTTGGTGTAGGTAATAAGGAATTGTCCTAGGATTGCTTGAAAGTTCATCGGTGTAGAGGAGGTTTTGTCTTTCAGTGTTTTTTGCCTACTTCAATAGCTGTAGATGTGGAAAATGTCCTAATAAGTATCAGATGTATTTGAGTACCCTTTTAGTGCTCAGAAACAGAGGAGCTCCTGGGGACCCAGTTCAGAGCTGCTCTCCTGCAGGATCAGCCACCTTTCTTATATGTAGGCTGTTTTAGTTTTTTGTTCCTTTGTTTTTCCTGACATTCAATTTGCATGTGCAGAATATGCTTACAGCCCACAGAGAGAGAAAGGAGGAAGCATAAAGAAAAGAAAGAAGCCTTGGTAATATTCTTCACATCTTTTTCTGTTCTCTCTCTTTTTAAATCTAGTTCAGACAGTTTCACCAACTTCGTGACCCTTGTCTTGGGGAGGTTTTATTTCTACTTAACTTGGTGACTCTCTTCCTAATAAATTTACAGAAACTATTCTTGTTGCGTAAGTTTTCAAGTTAAATTGGGATTGTCTAAGTTACATTAATGGATAAGGTTCTAGTTTTCAAAGTAATGCCAAGGTACATATTACATTTTTCCTAAAAATGCAAATAGCACAAGTTTTTACTCAATAAATGCTCATTAAGAATTCTTAAACAGGCGCACTGACACTTGCATTTTGATTGTTTTAGCAATACTTTTTTATTTATAGATATTTTTATATTTCAAGCATTAAAGATTTGATATAGGTTTGCCTCTTTGCATTTATTATATATACCCTACATCCATTGACCTTGTTACTAAACACTCAGACTCTATAGTTTCTTGTTTTCTTTTTGAAAAGCGTATCAATTTCACAAGTTTCCGATTATGTGTCTTAATCTTATTTGGTCAGGAAAAATGGTTTTAAGTAATACATCTTGTGGGTACAGGTGAGTTGTCGATGGTTAGACAATGGACTGACATCAGGTGGAGAGATGGAAAGGCATTGCACTGCTTGACTAACATCAGGCAATCTTATATGCCATGGCTTGAGCGTATAGTCCTTTTGTCCTTCGTCAATTTGCCAGACATCAATAGAAGCCTTATAAGCTTTATTCATTCTGAATGTTTAAATTTAGTAATAATACTATTATTTATGTAACACTTACTATGAGATCAGTATTGCATTAGGCGTTGGGCATACATGATCAATCAAAACCAGATCATATTTCTGCCGAGTCAGAAAGAAGTTATTTTCAGATGGTTATAAATCAAAGATACAAATGCAACTTCAAAAAGTGCTGTGAAGCTGAAGTATACTGCACAATTTTTAAATGGACTTTAATTGAGATATAGTAAACATGGAATTTACCACTTGGAAGTGTATAATTCAGTGATTTTTAGTAAAAACACAGTGTCGTGTAACCATCACCGCTATCTAACTTCAGGACATTTTCATCACCTCCAAAATAAACCCTGTCTGTACTCATCACCAGGTGCCTTTCGTGCCTCTTCCTCTATCCCCTCATCCTTCTGGGTATTTCATATAAATGAAGTCCTACAATGCAGAGTCACTGTGTTGGCTTCTTTCATGTAGCATAAAGTTTCTGAGGTATGCTACATATGCTATATATGCTACATATATGTATGCTACATATATCAATATCAATATGTACATGCATATATCAATACTTCATACTTTCATGAATAAATAATATTCCACTGTATGTATATAACATTTTATTTATCTCTTTTATCAGGTTATAGACATTTGGATTATTTCCACTTTTTGGCTTTTTAAATAATGCTGTTGTAAACACCTGTGTACAAGTTTTTATGGAAACGTGTATTTTTTATTTTGGGGGACCTATTACTAGGGGTAGGATTACTGAGTCACGTGGTAACCCTATACTTAATTTTTTTTGAGGAACTACCAAACTTTCTTCCAAAGTGACTATACTATTTTACTTCTACACTAGAAATTCATGATGGTTCCAATTCTTCACATCCTGTGCAACACTTACTTTTGGCTGTTTTTACTACAGCCACCCTAACAGATATGAACCATTAATTCATTGTCATTTCAATTTGTATTCCCTTACTAGTTAGTGATGTTGCTGTATTTCCATATATTTATTGGCCATTTGTATATTTTTAGAGCACTATCTATGGGCAAATGCTTTGCCCATTTTTAATTGGGTTATCTGTCATTAGAGTAGTAAATATTTTTAGATTATTTTTTGAGTTATTTTCTTAGGGGTTCTTCTGGGGAGTCTAGTTAGTATCTTAACTTATAACAATTGAGTTCAGATTAATATTACTTTCAATTATATGCAAAAATGTTACTGTTATATAACTCATTTCCCTCTCTTCCATTGTGCCATTATTGTTACACAAATCCCATTATTTTACACTGTGTGCCCACCTACACAGATTTATAATTATTTCCTCATGCAGTTGTATCTTAAATGAGATAGGAGAAAAGATTTATAATTAAAAATGAGTGCCTTGGGGTAAAGGCTTTTCACCCTGGTAAGCTTTGAGTCAGGTTAAATAAAGACAGCCTTGCAAGGGGGTTCCTACAGGGACTGACCAGACAGGTTAAATAATGATAACTCTCTGGAATGAGACAGTGAAGGAGCTCCAGTGCTTTGCTGCCAGCTGCAGCGGCTGCCAAGCTGCAAGATTTCACCACATTTGTGGGCTGTTAATTTTTAAGACGACCACAGAACTGGAGAGTGGGGAAGCGACGAGCACAAGACAAATCACGGCAGTGCTTGTTCTTATGAAGACACAGTCACTTTTCTTGAATCAACCCTCCTCAGA
>PVKM010032784.1:5317-16336 GCA_004027735.1 Carollia perspicillata
TCACCACCTCCACCCTGCTCTGCAGGCCCCCCGGACAGACCACCCGGCCCTGTACAGGGACCTGCTGCGGACCGGCCGTGTGCACTGGATCGCTGAGGAGCCACCCGCAGTCCTGGTCAGGGACAAGATGATGGAGTGCCACTTCCGCTTCCGCCACCAGATGGCGCTAGGTGACTGAGCTGGAGGGATCTGCCCACGAGGCCAGATTTAAGCCAGCCTGGGCCATGAGACCTGGGGCAGTGGGCCCCCCTGGTGTGGGTCATGTGATGTCCCCCCCTTCCCCTCTGCCCACATGGGGGACAGGCCTGGGAGGCCCACAGGCCCAGCTCAGCTTTCCTCTGGGATGTGGGAGTGTCCTGGGAGGTCAGCCCGGGGCTGCGGGTCCTGATAGTGTGGGCCTGTGGCCCATGACCTGGGGCTGACCACACAGACCGGGCCAGCTTCCCTCCAAGGGCCCCTTCTCCCTGCAGTGCCCTGTGTGCTGACCCTCAATCAAGACGGTACCGTGTGGGTGACGGCCGTGAAGGCTGTGCGGGCCCTTACCCTGGGGCAGGTGAGTGGGGGGTGCCCTAGTGGAAGGCCATACTCAACCCGGCCCTGGTGTGGGGATGGGGTCTAGCCCGAGCTCTGCAGCCTTATTGGAGCACCCGGGCCAGCAAATGGGCTAGTGGCCAGCGGGCTTCCCGCGGGGAGAGTGACGCCTCGCTTCCCCGGAGCACCTGGTCCCCAGCCAGAGGCAGAGGGGGTATGGGTGCTCAGGTCCCACCTCGGGAGCAGGGGCAGGTCTGGGAGAGGCAGACCTGTCCCTGTTCCCCTCCCCTGTGCTCTGTGGGCACCCAGTGCTGGGCCCCTGGTGACATGGCCCCTCTCCTTCGCAGTTCGCCGTGTTCTACAGAGGGGGCGAGTGCCTGGGCAGCGGGAAGATCCTACGCCTGGGGCCATCCGCCTACACGCTGCAGAGGGGCAGGAGCCAGCCCAGAGCGGCCATGGAGGGCCCTGGTGATGGCCCAGGCTCTAGCCCCGCACCTTGAGCACCGGAGAGGACGTGGAGGAGCAAAGCCTGGGGTGGGCAGCTAGGGGCTCAGCCCTGTGGCGACCAGGGGGCCTGGCTGGGTCTGCTGCCCCAGGAAGGGCAGGAGGACTGGCTGACGTGGATTCTGTCCCAGGTGCCCCTTCCACAGGGCTCCTGTTCCTACCCCAGGGAAGGTTCCCACCCCGGAGCACCTGGAGGGGCTGGAGGGGCTGCAGGGTTGAATAAAATTTCTGTTCAGCACAGGGAATCTGCGCACAGCTGCTTCTGATACTGGGTGGGTGGGGAGGCCAGGGCCACATATACCTGGGACTGGCCTCAGGTTGGCTGGAAGACCACCCTTAAGCCTGGCACCATGCCCCTTCCACCTGGGGCAAGGGGGCTTGCAGGGAGCTGGCTTGGTGTGGCCCTATGTTGGGGTGACAGGCCATGGTGTGGGGGAGCTTGAGAGCAGGCACTGAGTGGGACTGACAGCTGGGTGCTGGCCCAACCCCCACTCTCTGGCCCAAGCCACTTCACCTGGGCAGGGAGGAGGACACACCTCCGTAGGGACCAAGGACCCCTAGCCCATCCCAACCCCCAGAGCTCCACATGGGCTGGGCTCCTGACAGGGCAGGGCGGTCAGGAAGCCTCGGCTGCCCTGGGCAGGGACAGTGCCCACAGAGGAGCCTCTCTCCTGCCCCTCCCCGAGTTCGGACTGGAGGGCAAGATGCCACCTGCCAAGATGAAGCCCCTCCCCCTGGGCACCCCAGGCCTGCTGTGCTCTGGCCCCTTCTTCTCAAGGCCTCATCCAGCAGGGTCTCCCAAGGGTGGGGAGTGGGCCAGAGCTACCACATGGCTTCCGAGCCAGTTGTGGTGCCCCCAGTGAAGATGGGCCAGGGGCAGAGGGCAGGGCTCAGGCTGCCTGGCCCTGCTGCTCCGCTGTTGCTCCGGCCAGACTGGTCCAGGGGTGCCCTGCTCTGTGCCGGTGGGGGCAGGCACAGCTTGGCATCGCTTTCCACAGTGTGCTGGGCAGTGGGGATTGGGTGGCCAGCAGTAGCCCTGGTCCCTGAGGACTGTCCCCCTGCATGCAGGCCAGAACTGAAATGCTGCCTTTGTTCTGCCAACTCAGGGCACAGGGAGCTGCCCTGGGCTCAGGTTTCCCAACTCCCTGCCCTGGGAACGGAGGTCCGTGCAGCCACCCCTGTCCGGGAGCCTCCAGGGTGCCCACCTTGCTCTGTGCACGGCCGACCTTCAGGGCAGTAGGCATGGGGGTGGGAGGTGGGGGGCTGCCGAGAGAGGGGGTGGTGCCCTTCCAGCCTTGGAGGGCTCTGCCTCCAACCTGCCAGGTTGGCCAGTGGAGTATGGTGGAAGAAGGGGGCACAGGCCTGCCACTGCCCCCAGGCCCTCCAGGCCTCCCTCGTGGCTGGTGCCAGGCATCCTCTCAGCCAGCAGTGCCGCCTGCTCTCCGCTGGGCACCTTGGCGTCACTGGGCCCCACAGATGGCCTGCCAGGCACTGCTCAGAGCATTAGCAGCTGCTGTCCACCAGGGGGCACCATCGGGCCGAGAGTATCGCTAGGGCCTGCAGACTCCTGGGCTGCACCTGCAAGTGATCTTCAGGAGACCCTGGGCAGTCTGGAGGGGCTGGGGCTGAAAGTGGGGCACGGGCTCCCCAACCCTCTTTCCAACGCAGGCACCCCAGCTGCCATGCCGCCACTTCCTGGAATCTACTGATGTGAGCAGGGAAGGAAAAGGGGAAGCACTCCCAGCTCAGAGCTGATTGAAAGGGGTACCCCACACCCCACCATTTCCAGAGTGTTCTCAGTAAGGTGCACCCTAGAACTGCATCTGAAATACCCCTTCCCTGGGCCCTCACCAGCGCCAAACCCTGGCCTGTCCTCTGCTGGCATCCACATCCCGGGAAGCAAGCCCAGGTGTCTCGGCGACCCTGGTCTGTGGGGAGGGGAGTGCCGCAGGCCACAGCTGTGACACCTGAGGCAGCCAACACCTGTGCAGCCCGGCCAGGAGGCTGGGCTGTTTCCGTGGTTGACAGTGCTTGGCATTGTGCCGGTGTGCGGACCGTGTCACGGGGTCTGGTTTGGTCTCGACCCGCTCGGTCCGCAGCAGCCTTGTCTGAGGCGGTGGGTGCACCTCAGATACACACGGACTCCCAGCCCAGCTGACACTCCCCCTCCGCCAGGGGCCCCTCGGGTCCGTCAATGTCTTCCCAGTGAGCAGGGCTTCGGGGTTGAGAGCTAGCCGGTCCTGTTCACTGCTGAGCAAGCCCTCTGGCCAGCGAATGACAGCAGGTGGACGGGGAAGCAGCAAAACTTCAGTGACCTACGGAGGGAGGTATTGTGGGGGGTTCCCTTTTTCTTCTTCCCAAATTCGGGGGTTGTGTGGCCCGCATCTGAGCTGGCCTCCAAGAGAGGCTTGGGAAACGGGCCCTGTAGGCTGTACAGTGGGGGCACCCAGTGTTTTTCTGTCCTAGTTTCCCCGAGTGTGTCCCCATTTGTGTGGAAGTGGGTAATGAATGGCCCAGGCGGCTAGAAGTCTGTAGGAGCCCCACCTTCGGACCACGGGGCCAAGACAGGGTCCCCCAGAGTGCACGCGAGGCAAACCCCAAGGGGGGACGGCTGCAGGAGTGGACGCCCTTGTTTCCGTGTGCGCGGGCTTACCCCCGAATCAGGGCCTACAGAGCAGGCCCAGAGCAGCTTATCAGAGGCTTCGAGAGCTGAGCTAGGGCCTGAAAAGACCACCCGGCCCCCAGCAGGCCCGCGGTGCAGACCCCCAGGAGCTCAGCCAGGACCCCAGACGCTGAGCCCACGCCGGAGCCACCACTCATGGAAGGTGAGGCCGAGTCTGTGGTCCAAATCCGATGGGCGGTTTGCTGCTGAAACGAGCTGCCAGAGGATTCCGACAGGACCAAGTCCCAAGGCGTTCAGGATGCCGGCCGAGGGCTCACTCCGGAGTCCAGCAGCGCACGAGGAGCCAGGAAAAGCCAAGTGAGAGCCCGGAAAAGCCGCCAGGTCTCCGCCCCAGGGAGCCCCAGGTGTTCAGATGGTCAGATTGAAAGCAGCTGTAGGAGCCGGGGCCTCGCAGTGCAGGTGAACACTCGAGAACTGCATGGAGGACCGGAAGTCCTCCGCAGGGGACAGACAACTACAACAGGCGCCCAGTGGAGGTCTCAGGACACAAGCTGGTGGTATCTGAGTCAAATATTCCAGGTGGGCTCCACAGAGCAGGGGGCGAAGGGACGTGTCAGCGAACATGCAGATTGGTTACTAGAAATGAGAAAATCCGAAAACCAGAGCCTTGGCTGGCGTGGTTCAGTGGATTGAGCGCCAGCTGCAAACTGAAAGGTCACTGGTTCGATTCCCAGGGTGCATGCCTGGGCTGTGGGCCGGGTCCCCAGTAGGGGCCGTGGGAGAGGCCACCACACATTGAACTTTCCCTCTCTTTCTTCTTCCCTCCCCTCTTCTCTGAAAATAAATTAAATTTAGAAAAAAAAAGATTTGAAAAACAGAAAAACATGAAAAGAGCCTCAGGGACGGGGAGGCAACATCAAAATGTAACCATTGTGTCACTGGCCTCAGGACAGCAAAGAGAGAGTGGAGCAGGGGAAAATCACCAAAATAAAAAACACTGGCCAAAAACTCCCCCAGGTGGGTGAAAGGTACAGATTTAAAGCTCTCAGGAAACACCTGGAGGAGAGTAAACAGAGTTCAGGCCCAGGTCCTGCTCTCCCAGGCCATCAGCACCCCGTGCGGTCCCTTCCCCGGCGGCCCCGGGAAGGGAGGGGGTGGGGAGACCATCCCAGCAGAGGCACAAATTCAAAAATCTTAATTTATTGTAGACATTTTTCTCATTTGTGATGTAATTCCAGTGTTCTGAACATTAATAAATATACATTTTCTTAAAAAAACAACAAAAACCCTCCAGTGTCTGATCTCTTAGAGTCTTATCACAAAAATAGGTTTACATCTTTCCTGTCTTCATAAAACTGACGGCTGTTTTTTGGTAATAATTCTATCAAATTACAAAACGACACCTCAAGAGGCACAACCCATGAAAACGGAGAGTTCAAAGACTCAAACACATGAAAACCTGCTTGTACTTGGAAAACGTCCCGAGGGCGGCGAACGCCGAGGCACCTGGCGTTCAGACACTTCAGGCCGTTCTGCACCTTCGGGAGGCCGGCCACCCGCCCGCTAAGGCACATTTATAATTCATTCGGGCAGGAGACCCAGGGTCCCGTCTCATCGCTGTGCTCGGCGTCCCCGGCCAGTCTCAGGCCTGCGTCTCCACTCACACGGTCGGGGTCCCTGCTCACATTTTCATCAGAATAACGTGGGGGTGGCGGGGAATCTTTGCATCTCACTTGGTTTGCGTCCTCACTTAGGGAGGCTCCTATTTGGAAGCAGCTGTGCTGACCGTTTATTTGGGCACCTGATTCGAACCACAAAGAAAACACTGAAATAAAACGTGTCTGAATAACCCTGGGCCTCGTTCCACAGCCCCTCGGGCCATGCTGGGCTGACTGCCCACAATGGGACAGTCACAGCTGGTCCTTGGTGTGAGTTTCCAAAAACAGCTCAGTAACCACTGAAAGGGTGGCGGTGGCTTTGTCCCTTTGCACAATTGGCCATTTGAAGCAAAATGAAGTAATTGGTCAGACTGAGGGGGGGGGGAGCCCAGGCTGCCTGGAGATCCTTGGAGGCTCAAAGAGCCAGGGAGTTGGCAGGAGGGAATGTGACATCCTGGAAGACCTCATAGCTCCTTCTGAATCGGGGACGTGTGTGAACGGTTTACAATGCCACAGAGACCAGGAGCAGAGGGACAATGGAGCTCCCCACCTGCAGAACCAGGCCCCTGGGAAGGGGGCCTGGGAGGCCCTGCAGGGCCTAGATCCAGTGTGGCCGAGCAAGGGGCGCAGCCAGGGAGGGACGGGTGGGACGGTCCCGGCCATGTGACGCCTGCATTCCACGCCGACCTCGGCAGGGCTCCTCGAGTCTGCCCAGGCCGTAGCGCCCCATCTCGGATCCACAGCAGCCGAAGCAGGTGGGAGCGAGGGCCGACCTCCCGGCCACAGACATGCAGTGACTGGGGCTGTGGAGGTGACGCCTGAGGCTCCTTGCTCAGGGGGGGAAGCAGCCGAGGGACCTCTGCCTGCGGCTTCAGTCCTGTCCTTTCCTAACACCCCTGCCCTGGATTTGCTGGGGCACCAAATGCACCGGCGCACGGCAGGTTCAAGGACAACCGTGTCCTCTTCCCTGTGCAGAAAACACCGCAAGACCACTGCACGGGCACCAGCAGTCAGCACAGACACAAAATGCAGACGGGTCTCCGTCTCCTCACAGTCCCGTCAGACGCAGGGAAGCACCTACTGCGCCTGATCCACGGGGGGACGCGACGTGCCTTCCTAAGGGGCTGATCAGCACAGGCTGATGGCCGGAGGCCCCAACTGCAGGGAGATGTCCGCACGGGCACAGGCAAACCGGTGGCCAGGCCCTGCTCCTCAGTCTGTGCCTGCTGCCCCCAGACCCTGGCAAGCCCAGCCCAGCCAGTGCCCCACGGGCACTGGTGCTGAGCACCCGCCGGTGAGGCCAGCGCCCAGTTTCGGCTCTGTCTGCGGAAACAGCTGTGCCAGCCCGGGAGTCCACTCCTCCTCGTGCCTGTGGCCTTTGGCACTTGTCACAGGCTCAATGGCCCTGAGCCCCTGGAGCAGCCCAGGGGTCAGGCCTGGACTGCGGGTCATGCAAGGCATGAGACGGCCACTTCAGAGACACCCAGGGCCTGCTTCACTGTCATGGCGGTGGCCCCTCAGGCTCCACGGTCTGAAGGCACCACGACGCAGCCCAGAAGCCTGGGCGGAGGTGAGGGCTGGTCTCACGGTTTCCTGATGGTTCAAATTGAAGTTTCATTACTGCCTCTGCACGTGGGAAGAAGCCCCCAGGCAGGGGGAGGGTCAGCAAGGTGGCCTCTGCCCCCAGGAAGACCAGGGCTGGCTAGGCCCAAGTCACATAGGGGCAGCACCCTCAACTCCAGGGACTGGGGCTCCCCGGGGGCTCCAGGGAGGGCGAGCCCATGTGTGGACAGCTACCCGGGGAGGAGGCAGGAGAGGGGCGGCCGGGCCTGACCCCTGACCACCGGGGCCCATCTGGGCGCCCTCGGAGCTGGCCTGGCCCGCTGCACCAGTATCAAGGTCGACACCCAAACTCACGCTTCACTCGTTAGGAAGGCACCCATTCTGCCCCTCCTTTAGGGTCCGTAGAAGGGAGGGGCAAGGGGTCAGGTCAGCAGGCCGGTCTGCAGCCTGGCACCCCTGAACTTCAGTCCCCTCAACCACAAAATGGGGCACCCAGGACAGGAAGTCTGCCCATCTCTGGCCAGTTCCTTGACCTGCACTGAAGCCCGTGGCTGGGGCCCCTCCCACCAAGGTGCCCCACCCCATGGCAGCCCCTGGGCCCTGGGGTCTCAGCTGCACTTCTCCGGCCGCTGACGACTGACCCTGGAGGCGCGTAGGGAAGGCTGGCTAGCGGCCGTCCTGCAGCTACTCACTCGGAGTCAGAGCCGTGGGCCTGGGCACTGCCAGCGCGCACGTTCATGGCCACCCCGTTGAGGTGCTCACGCCCAGGCTCCCGCCGCGGGCTCTTGACGGTGATGGCACCGTCGGGGCCATGGACCCCATCGCTGGAGCCCAGGGAGGACGAACGTGAGGATGCGGGGCTCTGCTCGCACTCGGCCAGCTTCTCCCGAAGCCGCGACTTCAGGGACTTCTCTGTCAGCGGCGGCGGGTAGGTGACTCTGTTCTTCAGGATGCCTGGGAAGTGGGGAATTGAGAAGGTGACGGTCAGGCTGACCCGCTGGCTGCAGTGGACTTGGTATGGGGGGGAGACGATTCCTGCAGGCCCCGGAAACACTGTGCCCCCACTGGGCCTCCCTCCCTGAGCCTCAACTCCAGGTGGTGAGGCCAGGTGGCCACTTCTTCCTGCCAAGGCCCCAACCCCACCCATATCTGGCAGGCCCCGCCCCACACAGCAAGCCCCGCCCCCATCCCCTTGGCAGGGCCTTCACTCCCGCCCTTCTCAGGACCAGGGGCTTTTGGGACAGCAGGCCCTGGCCACCCAGAAGCACCTTTTCTCTGCTCCGGGGGCTGCGTGGGGGGCGCGCCCGCAGGCCTGGGTGGGCCGCCGCTCTCCCTGTCAGGGGGGCACTCGAGGCAGTGGTTGCCCTGCTGGTCCACGTGAAGCTCCACGCTGACCTTGGTCTCTACCTTCAGGGGTGGCTTCTCGCTGGGCTCCTCACTGTCACTCCCCCCGAGGCTTCCATCCGGCCAGTCGGGAGGGACGTGATTGGGCACGGTGTCCACTGTGGCACAAGGGCCACCATCAGCAAGCAGGGAGGCCCCACCCCGAGTTCCCGACTGTCCCTCCACTGGGGAGCGCGCGCCCTCAACGGCCCGGACCCTCCAGGGGGAAACCCAGGCTCAGACAAGGAAGGCCCTGACCATGGGGTCCAGCCGCAATCCCCCACTGCACCCAAGCCCTGGCGCCTCTGCTGGCACCCCCCACCTCGTCCACTTGGTGGGTCTTGGCAGTGAGAGCCCCAGAGAGCCCCAAGACTGCCCTGCCCACACTTGGTGGCTGGGGGAGGGCCCCCATCCTCTGCTGTGCCGCTCCCTGTCCCATTCTGGTGGGCAGGCCTGGACTGCGGCGCCCACTCCCTCACCTTTGGGGGTGCTGTGGACAGGGCCGTGGGCCGGGTCCCATTTGTCCTCAGCCTCCACGCCATCGTCCTCGCTGTCCGACGAGCGGGAGGAGGCGTACGAGCTGCTTTGCTCGTCCAGGGACAGCTCGCTGTCGGAGTCTGAGTCGTGGCCTGCGGGCGGCAGTAGGACAGGGCTCAGGCTGATGGGGGCTTCCTGCCAGAGGCAGAGTGGGGCCGCCTGGGTCCTGGGCATCGGGCAGTGGGTCAGGCCCCTTCAGGGCTGCCCGTGCTCCGGGGGTGGACGAGAGCCGTGAGGAGCCCTTGCCCACGGCCCCCAGGAGGAGGCGCGTAGGCCTACAGGGGCCACCCCCGGGGCACACCTACCGTGGGGCTTCTTGGTGCTCCTGGGGAGGAAGGACGAGTCTGGCTCCCCGGGGCCGCCCCTTGCTGGCCCGGAGGACACGCTCAGCTTCTGGCCCACTTCGTCCCTAGGGAGGGCGGGGAGGGTGGGCTCAGCACCCCCGTTCAGGGGGCCGCATGCTCCAGAAGGTTCTCTGAGCGCACTGGGAAGCACCCGTGAATGAGAACAGCAAGGCGCAGGCGACGAGAGCTGGGCCGCCCCCCGCCCGCCTGAGAGAGAACAGCGCAGGTGACGCCCGGGCCCCACCTGACGGCACTGTCCAGTGAGGCGGTGGACTCGCCCAGGGCCGTCCGCAGCAGGTGTGGCTCCTCGCTGTAGGTGGTGTGGCAGTTGAGGGAGCGCTGAGGGGGCGGGGGGTATAGTTATCAGTGAGCCGAGACCATCAGGGCAGAGAGTGACCCTGCCCCCACAGCGAGCCCCAGTGCCAGGACCCTCACAGCGCCCGCCAGGTGCAGAGTGCAGGGGCCCTGCCATGGCCAGGGGGCGCCTCCCACCCTCAGCCACTGCTTCCCGTCGGGGTCCTGGCCCCCTGGGCCCTGTCCTCCCGAGACCTTGAAAAGCAAGCTGTGGCCATGACAGACCCCGTCTGGTCAGGCTGGACACCAGGCTCTGGGGACAGCCCAGCCCTTTGTGAGGGGCACAGACAGCTCAGAGCTGCGTTCCCACTGGGTCCGGACCCCGGCACAGACCCCTGGTGAGTGGCACAGCCCAGCCCCTAAGCAGGCGGGTGGCCCTGGGCGCCCCCTACCGTCAGCAGGGTGGCTCTCGTGGTGGCCGAGTCGTCCGGGTGAGGCTTCTTCCCGGAGAGCGCCCCCTTCAGGTGCTTTCGGACCTCCCTGTTGAGCACGCAGTGGAACAGGAGGACAAAGAGGCCCTGTGGGGGTGGGGGGGCAGGTCAGGAGAGCAGCCGGCAGGGGCCGGGGGCGGGGCACAGAGCACAGCCCGGCAAGGCCCCCCGGCTTGGCCTCCCCCTGCAGGGGCCCTGCTGCCCCGGGGAGCCTGGCCAGGGTTGCTGGATTCGGGGACTGGAGGGTCCATCCCAGGCCACGGGAGTCCCCCTGGAGTCCCCCATGTCACTTCTAACTGTATTCCTTGAGAGCCCTTGGTGTGAACGATCAGGGGCCAGCACCCCTCCTGGGGAGGAGAGAGGGTCCTGGGCTGCCCGAGCCCCGGCAACAAAGGAGGCCCAAGGAAGGGCCCGGACAGCTCTGGGCAGGACCCCGTCTGGGACAACAGGCTCCTTTGCTGGTGGGACCAAGTGCCGTAGGCTGAACCCACTGCGGCGGCTCTGGAACCACAGCCTCAGTGCAGCCTGCCTGTCCCAAGAGCCGGGACGCAGCCTGCATGCTGGGGCCAGGCCTTTCAGAGGAGGCAGCACCCGTGACCCAGAACCTCTCTCCCCGGGGCTGGCCCGCGCAGACGGCCCCAGAGCAGCTCACCTGTAAGCAGCTGAAGATGGCGAAGAGGTAGTGGAAGGCCAGCGCATCGCTGTTCACGGCCAGCAGCCCCAGCAGCCAGGTGGCGCTGACGAGCAGCAGCAGGAGGAAGGAGGTCCTCAGCAGGGAGCTACGGGTGGGGCGGCACCGGCCTGATTCCAGTCCCCCTCCCCCGCAGCCACCCACTCGTCCGTCCACCCATCTGTGCGCCTGCCCACCCGCCTGCTGGCCTTCCTTCCCCAAACCTCTCTTCTCTGAGGACCGGCACCCCCCTCCTGTGCCGCCCCTTCACCCGCCTCCCGGCTCCAGCACGCACCCACGGGACGCCGGTCCTCATCTCCCCAAGTCTTTCTCGGGACCAGGACTCCTTGCCCAGCTCCCCCGACGCCCTGCTCGACCCTCTGAGGCTTTCTCTGTGAGTCGGTCCCCTCTCCACCCCAGA
>PVKM010032785.1:0-16246 GCA_004027735.1 Carollia perspicillata
AGGGCAGGTGAGGGCTGGATCTCACCCTGAGAAGGGCGGGAAGGGATGGAGAAGAGGCAGCCCGTTTCCCCGCCCTGGTGACATGAGCAGCACGTGGCAGACAGGCCCACGAAGCTGTGCTGTGACTTGGTCCATGCTAGAATCTCACACGTGGGACGGTCCACTGTTCTCACGAGAGAGCAATGCACTTCGGTAGTTGAGACAAACTCCTGCCAGGGGCTGTCTGTGTGGGGCGGCGCGGGGAGGAGGAGGCAGGCTGGGGAGGCGGGAACCAGAGGGCCTCCATCCACCAGACAAACCACAGAGGGGAGGGATCCCTGGGGACTAACCGGCACCTTATGGGCCTAGGAGTGTGTGATGGGGGAGATCACTGAGTGGACAGAAGTAATTCACCCTCCTGCGCTTTCAGTCGTGGTTTTGACAGAACAGCGACTTCATTACAGTCACTACTGTTCCACCAAATCCCCCAACTACTGTCTGCTCAGAAGACAGGCAGGTTTGGGATCATGCAGATGATGCAAATTTCCCCAAACACCCCCTTTCCAGCCCTAGCGCTGTGCAGCTCTGCACAATTAGAACCGGCTGTCGGCGCGGGGCAGCAGCCAAGGGCGTCCCCGCGCACAGCCTCCTGTCCGCGTGGTGGAGAAAGGGCCCAGGAGCAGAACGGAGAGCAGCCGTCGGCAGCCCGGCCTGCCCAGATTCCCAGGCCCCACACAAGCCCCACGGGGCCGCCCCTTCCTTTTCGATGCTTACACTGGGGACATGGCTCAGTTCCCTTTCTCCGTATTATTGGGAAATGTTTTCTCCAGATAACATCATTCAGATGTTCTAATTTAAAAAAATACACTGTTTTTTTAAAAATTGTATTTATTTATTTTTAGAGAGAGGGGAAAGGAGGGAGAGAAACATCAATGTGTGGTTGCCTCTCATGTGCCCCCAACTGGGGACCTGGCCCGCAGCCCAAGCACGTGCCCTGGCTGGTGCACAACCCACTGAGCCACCCAACCTGGGCTGTTTTGTTTTTTGTTGAGGACCTAGTACCTGCTCATTACAGAAAACTCGGGTGAAACAGAAAACCCCTAGAAAAAATGTAAATTGCTGTTAGCCTAATACCCAGAGAAAACAAGAGCTTACATTTGGGTCAGTAACAACAGCTAAATTTAGTGAGTGCTTACTAAGTGCCAAGCATCAGTTCTACATGCATTTACACATTGTTCACCAAATTTGCACAACCCTAGCTGAGAGGTACAATTATTGCCCCATACTGCAGATGAAGAAACGAAAGCTTAGCTGGAAAAGTTACACAATTTGCTCAGATCCTCAGATGTGGCCAGTGTGAGAGCCAAGATCCACACTCAGGCAGGCCTGTCGGTGCCAGGAGCCGGGCTCTGGGCCCCAGTGCACCTCTATGTCTGGGACGGTGGCCCCTCCCCACTCCCAGGTGCAAGAGCACACACACGTGTGCACGCACACTCACTCTCTCGAAAACCGAGCTCACGCTGTACCTGTGGGTTTACGACCTGCTGTTGTCCGCACTGCATCTGGCACCCACTCACCTCTGCCCGCCCCTCCGACCGGAGCACCCCTGTGGCACACACGCGACACCTCCTAGCAGCAGTCCTTCCTGTTTGTCTCCCTTTGTTCCTCCTCTGAGTCCCGGGGGAAATTTTAGCTTGTCTAGCAACTCTGCTTTGGTCTTGCCATCTCTAATCTGCAGCTCACTGTTTCCACTGCAATTGAAGTTGAGTAATCACGTCCTTCAGTACAATCCAATCCTTCTTAACCTTGACCTTCACATGTTGCACGGCCACCCTGAACACTGCTGGGAACACAGAATGAAATTTCTGGAAGTACCTGCTTCATGGGACGAGGCCAGCACCGACTTGATCTTCGTGCCACTTTCTATTTTTTGGCCAAATAAACTTTCCTATGTCTGGTGAGTATGCTAAACACCACACCAGAAACTGGAAAAGTTAACTCAAAGGTTCCAGGACCATACGATTTTACCAGTGAGTCCTCTCAGACTTGTAAAGAACACCTAGTTCTTATACCACATCATTTAGTCCAGAGCACGAAAAGTGATGGGAAAAAGTCCCAACCCCTAACAGCTACCAGACACGGAACAAGGGGAAAAGAACCGCCCTACACGGACGAGCCCTCCGCACCAGTGCGCTGCAGTCCAACTCGCTCCGCCCCACCCGACTTCCTCGCTCACTCGCAGCTCCTGAGTGCTCTCCAGTAAACCTCCTACACACCCGCGCACACGTGCACACAGAGCCATCCCACGTGGCCTAGCAGGTCTGTCGAAGAAATGCAAGAACGAGCTAATGTTATGAAAATTTTAACATAATAACAGCACATCGATAAATCAAAGAAGAGAAAGTGATATAATCCCCTTGCCTACTTAAAGGCAATTAGTAAAATGCAACATTCGTTTAGATTTTAACAAGAGAAAAACAACTTAGAAGTTTAGTAACATCTCACACCACCAGCTGTCATTACGCAACCAAGAGAAACACAGCAGGACAGGCATTAAATCAGAAGCTTCAGAAGTGACGGGTGGGGCAGCCGCCCCCAGCAAGGCTCCCTATCAGACCCACAGAGCAGGGAGAACACTGAGACTTCCTCGGTCCTCCCAAGAACGGCGCATGCGTACACACAGCAGACCTGCGCACATCAGGCGGAATTTTCTCACGGACCGCTGGCCGAGAAAGGCCTGGAAGCCATAACCCGGTGTTGGCCTAGAAGCTGTAACTGAGAAATATAACACAAAAACATTTTAAATTTTCTAACAGCTAGACTAAAACTGGAAAAAAGATAAAATTAATTTAACAATTCATTGAATGCAATATACCCAAAAAACTATCTTTTAAAGAGTTTACACTCTATTTTATACTAAGTCAGTGAACTGTGGTCTGCTTTTTACCGTCAGAGAGCACCTCGATTTGGAATAGCCACGTTTCCAGTGCCCACAGCCACCTGCAGCCACCGAGCTGGAAAACGCAGCTCTAGCCAACGTGCAGGCACGGCTTTGAGATACAAGACACACTCACTGAACAGGAAGGGTCACGTAGAACCAAAGACAAGCGAAGAGGCCCCACCAGCAGCGCCAGCGTGAGGTGGCGAGGCGAAGAGCCAGAGAGGAGGGAGGGTCAGCCAGGACGCGCAGGAAGATCGCACACGTGACGGATCCAGGTTCTTCCTGACTCAAGGTCTGTCCCAGCCCGACTCCCCTGCCCCTCACAGGGAGGCCAAGGCTGTCACCGATGGGTGAGGGAGATCCAGGTGCAGTGTCGGAGGGACTCGGGTTAGGATGGAGTGAAAAGATCGAGAAAGACAGATGCAGCTCCCGGGGGCAACGCTGCGGCTTCGTGGGGACGCCCTAAGTCAGAGGTCCTGGGTTCTTCTCACCAGCTGTGCCCTAACGTCCCTTTGAGACTTCGGGTCAGTCCCTCCCACTCTGGGGGCTCAGTCTGCCTGTCTGTGGAGCACAGTGGCACTGAACAGTCTTTAGGGTCACCCCGGTCCTCCCGTTCTGCCAGAGGAAGAGGAGCAGAGGTCACACGTCTGGCTTTACGTAAAAGGACTATTAAGTCAGCCCTGTCCCTGGAGACTGCATGACGACAGTCACTTTCTCTCTCCCAGTGTTCTGAGGGGAATGGCGAGGCCGAGTCCCAGAGACGTGGTGAAGGAGGGGTGGGGCTTCAAGGCACCGCGCTCTCCCACCGGGACGGAGTGGACACGACGGTCTTGTGAGGCAGGGGTCAGACGGGGTCTGGTAACCAGCGACACCAATGACCACCGACTGTTGAGGACTCGGGCCTCAGAGAGAGAGAGAAGGGGAGCGGGCAGGAGACATGGGAGAGGAAGAGGAGGGAGGAGGGAAAGCAGCACAGAAAAGGGAGAGAGAAGAAAGAGAAAGGTGCTCCAAGGCAGAAGGACTAAATTCCAGGTGGGATCGGCCTGTCTTCTGAGGTGGGAATGCTACACAGAGGTGTGCCTCCAGGTGCAGTGAGGCAGAGGGGATGGGTGTGAGGGCCCCACTGTGGACAGCAAGCTGTCCAGGGCAGGAGGAGAACCCTGAGAGAGAAAAGAATGGGCAGCACACGCGACAATCGATATTCCCAAAAGGCTCATCAGACACCCAAGAGGAAGCATTAGTCACCTTATGTGTGGGACCCCTCTAGGGACCCAAACCACGTGGCCTCAGATCTCCCCAGAGAAGAAGAGAAGAACCCTGAGACACCCAAGCACCTGCTCACTCTGAGGCGAGCAGGTCCTCCCACACAGGCTCCGTCCTGTGTTCGGGCTGAGAACCGTCGTCGTCAGCAGCAGCAGCATGCTCACTTTGGGCCAAGCACTGGGCCAAACACTTTTCTTGTACCATGCCACTTAATCCTTTAAGGATGGCGTCTATCAGGAAGGGCTGTTATTGCCTCCAGTTCACACATAAGCAAAATCGAGAGTCAGAGAGGATAAGTAACTCGCCCAAGGTCACACAGCAAATAAGTGACAAAACAGGGATTCGAATCCAGGTTTCCGTGACTCCAAAGCCCAGGCTCTTAGCCACTGTGCCCTCAGCCTGGCCAGGCATTACCACCACAATTTCCCACCAACATTTTGAGTGGGTGCTTTGATCTCCTTTGCTTAAGCTCAAAGACAGACCATGAAATAGGTTTTACTGTTCCATTTTACAGATGGGAAAACGGAGGCCCACAGAGATGAAATAATTTATGCAAGTTCATCTAGGGAGTAAGTGGCAGACACCAGAGCCTGAGCTTTCAATATAAAAGGCCCCAGAGGGAAACTGAGGCACCAAGTATGGTAACCAGACAGGGGCCAGGCTGCAGACAGACTCCACTCAGAAAAGCCTAAAGGCATGGTGGGGTGGCGGGGTACGTAGGAATTGGTGAGTCTGGAGGCGGCACGAGCTCTCAAGGATGTCCTGGCCCTAAGGACGTGCCCCGGCCCCTCCCCACAGTCAGGCCTGACTGCGGTCTAGAGCGAGGCAGAGCTGCAGGAGGGCGCCGTAGGGTAAGCCTCTACTCACCAAAATAATAGTTCCACTCAACGCATCACCCTGAAAGAGTCTTCCCCCACCCCAACTAGCTTGGTTTTTGATCACAAGCACCTTGAAGCCCTGGACGGAGCAAGATTTCCAGGAAAACAAGCCAGACTTTTGATAAATTCCAGGAACGGCTACCCAGTGGGACGTATTACAGGAGTGCTGGCTGTTTGGACACTCGAACCGCCTGACGGTGACCACAGGCGGCTGGTGCACACACAGACCAGGAGGAATGGCTCCTTCCGAAAAGCTGTTTCCTCTCCTGAAAGGCTAGAAGGAAAAACCAGCCTTTCACATGTTTGATCTATATAGGGATACTTATTTAAATTAAAAGTGTGAGAACCCTTTCAGACACTGGAGCCACTAGCCTTTGATGGTGTGAAACCACCGTGTGAGACCATGGCTTCAAGCCCAGCCTCAGGCCCGGCCAGCTCCTCCACTCGGTCTCCAGCCCCGTCGACTCAGCAACGCCCCGCCGGCCTTTGCAGAGTGCCTCCGTGTGCCCGGCACTGTGTGAGGCTCGGGGGACAGAGCAGGACACAGGGCTTTTGCTTTCCAAGGGAGAAGACACACGTTAACGCAGAATGTGTTGCTAAGTGCCTAAGGGCAAGTTCAGAGTGCAAAGAGAGAGTGTAACGGGTCAGCCTAGGGGTGAGCCAGACAATGCTGGGAGGAGGGGCACAGGGGGCACGGAGGCCAGGCAGAGACCGGCAAGCACGCAGGCCTGGAGGCCGGCCCCAGGACCTGCGAGAAAGCTGGAGCAGGTGATGCTGAGAAGTGAGTGGGATGGGCCAGGAGAAGGGCCAGGGAGACAGGGATGTGCCGGGTCTCGCAAGACCTGCTCACCCACCTTAAAGACTTGGGACTGACCCTGGGGCCCTGGGGAAGCTGGTGGAAAAGCTGAAGCTCGGTGACGTGGGTTGAGATTTGAAAACGGCGGGGTGGGCAACAGAGTAGGGTGGGGCAGAAGTGGCTGTGGTGATGCCTGCCGGGAGATGAGCATATTAACTGAGGAGGAAGTAAGGGGGTGGCCTCAGTGGGGAGGGGGCACTGGGGACACAGAGAAGTGGAATAAGGGGAGACTGGGTGCAGAGACTGACTAGGAGTAGAGGATGCGGGAAACAGGAGTCGCTGATGGCAGACCAAGTATTTTGCCATTCCAGGTGTGCGAGACCATTGCAGGGCTTTGGGGAGAGGATCACAGGGCCCCGGCTGGTGTGGCTCAGTGGACTGAGTGCCAGCCTGCAGACCAAAGGGTCGCTGGTTCGGTTCCCAGTCAGGGCACATGCCTGGGTTGTGGGCCAGGTCCCCAGCAGAGGGTATGGGAGAGGCACCCACACATTGAGGTTTCTCTCCCTCTCTTTCCCCTTCCCTTCCCCTCTCTAAAAATAAATAAACAAAATCTCTTTAAAAAAGAACCGCAGGTTTGGTTTGGGGCACACCGTGGCCGTGGGGCCTGCAGGGTGGGGGCTGCCGTGCACTCAGCTTCGTGAAAGCGGCACAGTTCTTCGGGGCCCAGAGCCCAGCCCACAAGCCCTGGGCGCGACGCTCTCTGCAGTGGGGCCGCTCCCCACTCCGGTCCGATTTCCCACACTGCCCTTCGCCTCTCCTCCGCTCTCGCCAGACTAATCTGCCCCCTGGTCCCTGTCCATGGCCACTTTCTTCCCAACCGCCTTGCTTGTTCCAGCTGCTCCTCTACCTGGAATGCCCTTTCGTGTGCCCAAATCATACAGTCTTTCCAGGCCACAAGCAAACAGGATTCTTTGCCCGTTGCCCCTGGCTGGAAGTGTTGGCTTCCCTCCCTCCCGCACAGTACTTATTAGTCTGTCCCCTTCAGTGTGGCCCTTGTAACTATTTATAGAAATCTCTTACCTTCCCTGTAGACCAGGGGCTCCCCACTCGTCCCTGTGTCCCTGAAACACCAGGCAGGGAGCCTCTCCCGCAGTCAATGCATGCGAGACGACTGCATGTGAATGAAGTAAAAAGGCCACCACCCCAAGCGGGCCCAGGAATGTGTAACGAGGCACATGAAGATCGTGTGGAAGAACATCTCCTCTAATTCTGGCACATTCGAGTCGGCAACCCCACGCAGAGACCTCGGACACCTAGCCCCCTTGCACGTCAGCCTCCCTCCAGATGCCCCTCGGACTTCAAGGGCCACCTAAACCTTGGCCTACGTATCTGCAGCTGACCATCCCCACGTCAGAGGGCAGTGGTCCAGAGCCACCCGCAGCCTCGCCATCACCTCGCAGGCTCACGTGGGGTCTGAAACGGACGTGTGGGGATGCAGGCAGGGGCTGGCCCCGAGTGCTCCGGGACCAAGAGAGGGAAGGGCGGCCGGGGAGCGGGGCTGTGCTCTGCAAAGTGGGGCAGGGCTGCACAGGGAGGTATCTGGGCACATTCGGAGAGGCTTGCCCTCTCCAAAAAGTTTAGCCACGATGCAGAGCGGGGAGGAAAGACAGAGAGAGATCACAACCCTTTTCACGAGTGGGTTTTACCCCAGCACCGGACATTTTCCACTAAAGGAAAAGCTGATCTGCCTCTGTAGATTCAAACTCTCAAGACCTCCGTTCAAGAGAAAGAAATGATCCTCAGACATAAATTTAAAGTTTGCTTTAAACTCTCATTTGCCAAGAGAGTCAGGGCTTCAGAGCTCTCGGGCCCCTGGATGGGCCCTGCCTGTCTGCCCGTCTAGTCGGAAGGCAAACAACACAGGCTATTTGCAATGACAAGCAAACACTAATGAATTTCGGAGCACGTCTGGTGCTTGCTTTTATGGATCATAAAATCATCTGGCTTCTTCTCCCTTTTGCTGACATGCCAATGAGGCAAGCCCAAGTCTTTGCAGGCAGGAAGGGGCCGCCAGGACCACTCTGTGAGGGAGGCCAGGGGTGTGGGACTGCCTGTTAGCCTTCCCATTACACACAAACCCATTTTTATGCTCTGACATTCAGAGTAAATCTTGGCATGCAAAGTCACGCTGAACAGTATTTTTTTTTTAGACATCTTGGGGTGCGAGGGAGAGCCAACCTAACCGTCTCAACCACGTACAGGTACAGACCTAATCAAAACGGTTTTTTAGGTATCGGTCAGATATAAATAAAAGATTTTTTAAGAAGTTAGATTTTTTTTCCAGTTAGAGATATAATTTGTCTAATACACCACCTGAACTCTAAGTGCCCACAGGAAGGAAACTTCCACACACATGACCAGACACCGGGGCAGAACCCCTCCTTGCCCAGCCGGGGCAGAGCCTTCTGCTGACCATACTCCCAGGGGAGGGAGCCGAGGTGGCTCTGGGACTCCTCCCCACAGGGAACTCTGCAAGAACCCAGAGGGCCACTGGCTGTCCGGGACCCTCCAGAGGCCGACTTGCATCCCTCGAGGAGTGGCACACCAGGGACCACAGGAAGAGTTACTAAACCACAGATGAGCTCCGACACAAGGGATCTGGGCTCATCCCCAGTGAGCACGCGAGGCTCCCTTTCTGGCGGCCAGGCGGGCCCGTCCGCCCTTGGCCATGTGCCGTCACACATTCAGGAGGCCGCACGGGCTCGCCAAGTCTGCCCGCACGGGTGGGCCCTGTTCAGGAGCCTGCACAACAGATGGGGGTCTCAGAGCCAGCGGACCCCAACAGGCAAATGACACATTAGGACAAGGGGACGCTGGCTCCCCATCACTTGCATTTTGAGCGTCTGCCCAGCTTTTGACCATTCAGGCTTCCCTGGGAGCTGCACCTTCCCCTAAACCTCATCACAGAGAAGTCACCTCGAGTGACGTGAACCTGACCCCCACCGGACCAGTGCTAACTCCTTGTGCGCCAAGTTGGAGCCCAGACAGAGGGAAAGAGACTCAGCCTCCTGGGCTTGGGAGCCCGGGCAACCATCTCATGGCTGCCGGGCATACCAGCGAGGCAGAGGAGGCCGGTGCGGAAGCCCGGGAGAGAGACGCGAGGAAGGTCGCAGGCGAGAGAGGGAAGCCCAGTGCCCGGCCTGGATTCCAGCCTCTGTCCACTTCTACTCTCCACGAGACGCCCCCTGAGGCTTAGAGTAAACTCCCCTTTCTGCTGGCAGATTACGGTCTTGTCAAGCTGGCTTGAGCTGTTGCTGTTACTTGGAACTAAAAACATCCCGACTCACCTGGTTTCCTACGTTCTGTTCGCACAGCGCGTCGGCCTGGGTGGCCTCAGCGAGGGAAAGTGCACGGGGAAGGGCAGGGAGGGCAGGGCCTGGTGGAGGCCACACTTGGAAAGGCCCCCTCTTGGGGAAATCGGTGAGGCAGGAATCCAGAGACCTCCTCGGGAGAGTAAGCATCCAGGAGCCACAGACCAGGGACGTGGCTTCCAACTCTCAGAGATTCTAGAATCTGTTGACATTCCCAACGTGCAGCCTTGTTGTCCCGCTTTGCTCAGAGGGGTTATTAATTTAATTTTGACAAAATCAGGGCCGGAAGTGCTAATCCCTCTGGGAAGTGGGGAGAGGGGGTGGAGATTAAGATGGTATCCCACCCCGCAGACACCCTGGGGGACCTTTGTTCCAGGGCACGGAGCTTCCACGAAGGGAAAGGCACCCTGGCATGTGGCTCAGTGGATGGAGACCTGGCCTATGAACCAAAGTTCAATTCCCGGTCAGGGCATATACCTGGGTTGCGGGCTGGGTCCTCAGTGGGGGGCATGTGAAAGGCTCATTGGTATTTCTCTCCCTCTCTTTCTCCCTCCCTTCTCCTCTCTCTAAAAATAAATAAATAGGATCTTTAAAGAAAGAAAAGAAGGGAAAGCCAGCCTGGACTCTGAGGCACAGAGACTCAGAGAAGTGAAGTGAATTACAGGAGGCCACAGGCCAATAAGTGGCAAGGCCAAGGTTTCGACCTAGGTGGATTCCGGCCATGCACCAAAATCCATGCTCTCTACCCAACCCCATCAGTAGATTCCACCTGCCAACTCTTTCCCTAGGGCCTAGAGCAAAGAAGCATTTGTGACCATCAATAAAAATAATAATGAAATCGAACCTCTCCGCCGCCCCGCTGCCAAAGGGGCTGTTTGCAGCCCAGACAGTCCTGCTAGGTGGAGGCTGCTCTGCGCTGCCGGCACCTGCATGGATTTGAGACGCACGCTAGGCTGCAGGTGCCAGGGGATCTGCACGGTGCAGGGCGATGGACGGTGCTGAGGGAAACGGAGAGCTGGGAAAGCCAGGAGGGGCGGGAATCAGCCACGGAGCCCACACTGACGGCGTATCTGGTAGGTATTCTAAAAGCAGGGATGCCTACAGAGCCAGTTAAAGCTATTGATGTGGCCCTGGCTGGGTGGCTCAGTTGGTCGGAGCATCGTCCCACACACCGAAGAGACGAGGGTTTGATCTCCGCTCATGGTGCATACGGGAGGCCACCAGTCCATGCTTCTCTCTCTCCCTTCCTCTCTCTTTAAAAAAAATCAATAAACATATCCCTGAGTGAGGATTAAAAGACAGAGCTGTTAATGAGGTCCCAAGGCTCCCTTTCATGAAGTCTCTGTGGCTCCCGGCACTCTGTGTAACAGAGTCCTTAGGGGGCGTCTGCAAGGGTGTTGCCGCATCACGTGGTATGTGGGAGAGAAGACCTGCAGAGAATGCCCTGGCCTTCCTAAGCCCATGGAGACACGTTCAAGATTCGAGACCAGCTTACACCCGTCTCAGAGCGGCATCTGGGGGGTGGAACAGCAACAACTAAGGGAAGGAGAGAGGAGAAGGCAAGGCAGCAGCAGCCGCCCGCATTACACTCCAGCCAGAGTGTTAGTGGGGATTTCAGTGTGTTATCACATGACTCTTCCCAACAGCCCTATGAAGTAGGTGCTATTGTCACTGCTACTTCACCAATGAGATGACAAAGATTCAGAGATGTTAAGAAACCTGCCCAAATTCACACAGCTGGTGTGTGGCGGAGCAGAATCTCAAACTCAGCTCTGTCCAAACTCCCACACTAACCGAGGTGCCACACAGGCTCCCCCAGAGATCAGGTGTTTGAGCCCTGACTCTCCCTCTTCCTTTCTGGAGGGTTCTAGGGAACCAGGACCCTACCCAAGATGCTCCTCTCCCCTCCAGGTCACCCCATCCTGGCTGCTCTGGTTTCCACTGAGGCTGCTTCTCTCAAGGCTGCCCCTTCAGTTGTGTTTTTTCCCAGATCCCATTAATATCCCAGTACTTTGGCCACTAATGAGTCCCTAGTGGCAAATCTGCCCCCAAGATCCCTTCACAAGCCCAATAGACAGAGCGGGGTCAGCAGCTCCTAAGAACCCAGAGCTCTGCTGAAGGGCATGCAGATAATGCCCACAGAATCCGAGAAAGAAATATTTGACTTGCAGCCACGTTTCTGGCACTGGGCATGTCATGTGGGTGTCTCACAGGCACCTCAAATTCAACACATGCAAAACGGAATTCTCCAAGGGCCCCGCCCTGCCCTACTGACGTCATCTGCAGTCCTCTACCAGCCACCCATTGCCCAGCCGCTTTGTGCGTGACCCGGCCACGTGGAACGCTGCGTTCTCTCCTGAAGCCCCGCCACCACCCAGAGCGCACAGCGCTCCTGCGCGCATGTGCATCTGCCCTGATGGTCCTTCACTGCACAGCTCGTCGGACTGCCTGTCTTCACTCTCAGAATCTAATCTGTCCGCCTTCGTACGACCGGCTCCTGAGTGCCTGGCTATGGCTTATGTTGAGTGACTCCTGTTGGTGAATGGGTTGTGTCCTGTACAATTAGCAGGAGATACAACGATTAGAAAAAGTGAGTTTTCCAAACAGTGAAAGTACAATTCTTTAAGCACAGTAACTTTTTATTCAGCGAGTCAATGAAAATTTACTGAGCAAACGCTCTGTGCCCAGCACCACGCCAAGCATTGGAGAGACAACACACCAGATGTGGTCACTGCCCTGGAGTTTCAGGGTCCTTCGGAATCCAGTGAAAGTTATGGGCTCCCTTCTCAGTAAAACGTCTGTTGAAAAATTATGTGAAATTTTGTTGCACAATTTATCTTAACATTAAATCTAAATGAAAAGAAAATCTTTTCAGAGATTATTTCTCTCTCTCCTATTTTTTTAAGCAAAAAAGAAAAATTAATACCAACTTCCTAAAAAGAATCCAAAGAAACCCAAACTGTGCCAACAGGGGCAAACAGGAACTACGGCGAGGGTCCACTGCCGTCCAGCACGAGAGGCCGTTCCGGGACTGATGCGGGTCTGGCTCTGCCACCGACCTGCCCTGGGCAGGCTGGGTAACCTCCCCGGCCTCAGTCTCTCGTTTGAAAATGAGAGTAACAAAAATGCCTTCCCTTTATGATTGTGATGAATATTCAACAGTTCAGTCGACGTAAAATTATTAGAATAGTGACTGACACGGAAGCTTCCAGTAGATACGGTTATAATTACTATTACTGCTGAATATAAAGCTGAAATTGTGAAACGCCCCTTGACACACGCGATGCTCCTTCACACATAATACCTTGACGTTCAGTCAACTTGACTTCTTGATTTTCCAACAGATGCTGAGAACCCTGAGTCCCAAAGGAAGGCAGTGGCCCACCGGGTCATCCATCGCTCCAAACGCCCCCTCACGAGAGTCGGGGAGCGTCAGATGTCACGTGCCAGCAGCATTCCCCAGGAGTTTTCCTGCCGAATCCACTGCACGTCCTCTTCTTTTCTCTCAAGCCAAGCACAAAAGCAAGGTCAAGGTCTCCATCACTGATGAGTTTTCCCCAAGGAAGGATCGTGAATCCATACTCCCTCTGCCTGTTTCGCTGAGCGGAAGTGGCCTCCCGAAGGGAAGGGCGGTGCGTCGCGGCATCTCCGGATTCCTGCTGCTGAGGCTCGGCATCACTGCCACTGCCAGGCTGTGCGAACACCTCTTCCAGCAGTACCCAGTGTCCAGCTGCGTCCAACCCAGTCTCCTCTCAGCAGGCAGCTTGGCCAAAACGTCCCATTTTTCAGAACCCTCTATAATGGTGAGTTGAAAGATTTACCTCATTCACATGGCCAAAAATATCTAGCAAGTAAGCCAAGTCATGAATGAATTCCTTTCTGTTTTGTGTATTTTGCTTTACTTTAAAAAAAAAAGGAGGTAGGACTTTAGTGCGAAGTTCAAGCAACGTCTTCAAGACTTGTCCTTCGGAGAGCCAGCGAGCTCCCGGGCAGCCGAAGCATCTGTATGTTCTGCTCCATTTCCCAGCAAAGCCCCCAGAGAACGCGGTCACCCGAGGCCCCAGCTCCGATGAAGTTGCGGGCTTTTGGGACCATTGCTGGCGCTGACGGCAACGAACGTTGGCACAGAGACGCCCAGCCCCAGTGGCAGGCAGGCCCTCTCGCTTCGCCAAACCTCCACAACCAGACGCGTTGCCAGACAAAGCGGAGGTTCCATCTGTACACAGATAGCCCTGACATTCCTTTCAGTCAAAATTTAGCTTGGCAAAGAAACTCTTTGCCATTTTGAAGACTTAAAAGTTTCTTTCCCAAAGGAGTCTGAACTACGAGAATGCTTCCTGAACACTGACAGCACGCAGGTGACAGGTCCCCGCAGGGGCGGGGAGCGTGAGGCCACCACGGGCAGCTTCAGAAGAAAGGGCACCGCTGCTGCTCTCTCCACGACCCCCTTTGAAACACAGAACGTGGGTCGGCTATTCCGGAAACGTCATCACTCGACAGGGGAACCGGTGTTCATCTCCTCCCTCTCTCCCTGAGCCACAGCTCAGCCGAGTCAGGTCCAAGCCATGCAGCCCCGCCAAGCCCCCTCCGGTCAGAGAGACCTCTTCCACGCGGCAATGCGTTCAGCGAGTTTGAAGGGGACTTAAAAACAAGGTTTTGTGTGGAGGTAAGTCCGTGTTTCGGAAAACGTCCAGCCTTTCCAGGCGAAGCCTTCTGCTCCCCGGGAAGTCCTCTTTTCCCCTGTGGATCTCTGGGCGGAGGGTGCCCTTCCCCCTCTCGGGTGTCACGTGACCGTCCACTAAGAGTCCTATCACTGGACCATGAAACCTACATGATTTTGTTAAGCAATGGCATCCCAATAAATTAAAAAAGAAGAAAGGAGGAGACAAAACATGTGGTAATTCAAAAATAAGAAACAGAAATGAAAACAAAAGTGAGACCGAAGATAACGTAAGCTACACTGCACGCTTTCCTCTGACGGGTCCTGACTGAGGCTAGGGTCAGCGTGAGCACAGATGCACCCGAGGACACGGCTAAGGTGCACTTGCTCGCACTCCTTTCAGAGAGGACGCACTAGACAACATAACGCTGTGACAAGGACACTGTCATCACCCAGACACACGTGCTAGCACCTGGTGCCCTCCTGTGCACATCCAGAGAAGAATGATGCCTCAGAGAAAAATAACTTGTTCCCACAGAAGATATTTTCAGAATAAAGAAAGAGGCTTCTGATTCTGTCTTTGCCAAAGTAACTAGCATCGATTAACGGTAAACTGGGTGAAGTAACAACCACGGAACCCTGGCTCTTTGAAGGCATCAGAGAGCCACCGAGGCACTCAGGATGGGAGGGCCCGAGACCCAGGGCGATCGGAAGTGTGCTGGTGAGCTCTGTGTCACCAGTGTTTGGTCCTTGGACAACACGAAGTGTTGACACCGATCAGGGACCACTGAAATCTTCACCCACCTCGGATGGGAATACCCATCAGTACAACAACTTCGGAAAACAGGTTGCTAGTATCTATTAAACTGAATGCACGCATTCCTTATGACCAAGCAATTTCACTCCTTGATATTATACTCAAAGTCAGTGTTTATGTCCAACAAAATGTTTAAGGATGTCTGTAGCAGCATTATTCATAATAGCCCTAAATTGGAAACAACCAAAGTATCCATTAGCACTGGAAAAGGCAAATATAACACGGTCTATTCATACAACGAGGGGAATACTGTGCCAAAATGAAAAAGGATAAGACCCCTGCTACACACAGAAACATGACAAATCTCATGCACATAATGGTGAGTGAAAACAGTCAATTATTAACCAACATCACTCCAATGTGCTTAATTCTAAAAATTTAAAAATAGACAAAACATATGCATAATATGATTCCGTTCATATGAAGTTCAAGTATAGACGTAACTACCGATAGTGACGGAAGCCGGAACAGTGATTATGCCCGTGGACAGTGAACGACGTGGCAGGGTCTGTGGCAGGTTTCCGGGGTGTCAGTATGTCCCGCATCTTGGTCCACAGGCAGTTATATGGCTGGTTTACTCTGTAAAAATACACTGAGTTGTACCCTTAATATCTGTGTACTTTACTATTATGGGTACTTTCAAAAGTCTCTTTAAAGGGTAGTTGACGTTAGCAGAGAATTATTCCATGTGAATGCAATAAACAATGTTTTGTGGAGATTATTACATATGCAGAAGTAAAATGTATGATAACAATAACACAAAGAACAGAAGAAAGGTTAACAGACGTATACCGTTGTAAAGTTCTTATATTATACATGTGAATGCTATATGATCACTTGAAAGTAGCCTATGATATGTTACAGGTGTATACTATAAACCCTAAAGCAACCACTAAAGGAAATAGAACTAGTTAGCCAATAAAAGAGATAAAATAAAATCATGAAATTATTTTGCTCAATTACTGTAAAAGAAGTCAAAAGAAAGAAAAAGGGAAACAAAAACAGATTTAAATCCAACCATCACATTAAATATAGTCTAAGTACCCCAATTAAAAAGCAGAAATTGGAGACTTCCAGCCAAGATGGAGGTGTAGGTATATACACTGGGCCTTCTCATACAACCAAAAGGACAACAACAATTTAAAAACAAAAAACAACCAGAAACGACAGAAAATCAAACTGTATGGAAGTCCGACAACCAAGGGGTTGTCGACACGTTCGTCCAGACCGGTGGGAGGGGCAGAGAGGGGCAGCCGGGTGGAGAGGACTCGCAGCAAGACGGCAGCTGGCGGACCCAGTGAGGTGGCGGACTGTGGAGCAGAGAGTGCAAGGCTGCAGCTGGCTGGCAAGGTGGAAGCTGGTGGAGTGTCAGTCCCACATTCTCACATAGATAAACCAGGAGGAACAACTGGGGAGCAAGCAAGACAAACTGCATGACCCAGGGCTCCAGCAAGAGGAAATAAAGCCTCAAATCTCTGACTGAAAACAGCTGTGGGGGTTGAGGTGGCAGCGGGAGAAACTCCCAGCCTCATAGGAGAGTT
>PVKM010032786.1:0-16250 GCA_004027735.1 Carollia perspicillata
AAAGGAAGAAGTAAGCAGCTATTTAGTTTACAGTGAAGAAGGAAGCTATGTGTCCTGGACTGATAAGAAAGGAGGTGCTGCTGTTGTGATCCTGTTACAGAACAACACAGGAGCCCCCCCACCCCCAAGGACGGTATACTAATACTGTCCGGACCACCTACTGGGCTCAGTTGTCCACCACCAATCGGAAAGACGTCTCTCAATGCCAGAGATTTGTGAAAAGGAAAGGAAAGGTTTGTTTAAGGCTATACAGACTTAAAGTAGTGACCCAATGTCCCCATTAAACTATCAAAGTCCTTTAGGATAACCACAGTTGCCCACAGTGCTTCCTTCTCTGCCTGCCCTAATTCAGGGTACGTATCTCAGGAAGAGCAGCATATGTCTGTGTTTCCAGGCTCCCGGCACTGTCAGCTATGTCGCCATCCAGGCAGGATCTCAAATTACTCCAAACCATGTGACACCTTCTCATGGCCTACTGGCAAAGAGTTCCTAAACCCTTCTTCCAGGCAAAGTCTCTCCCGATTCCCAGGCCATGTGGCCAAAGGGAGCACCCCAAAGCCATGTGGTCCTCTACTACCAAAGCTGCAGGGTCTGCACTCTGGTCAAAACCACATTGTTCTTTCCTCCACCAGAGCTGCGGAGAGGGTAGGGTCACCACTCTGGCAAAGCTGAGTGCCGATTCTCTGCTAAAGCCGCATGGTGGTTCCCCCTACCAAAGCTGCAGGAGCCTCCACTCTGGCAAAGACTCGTGGTCCACTCTCCTTCACATGGCTACAGTGCCTGGGTTTAAATCCCTGCACCAGTCCTTCTTTGCAGCCCCATTTCTGACTCCTCCCACAATCACTTATACCTGCCAGTATTCCTATATTATTCCAAGTTTACTGGGCTGCATCATGAGTCCGGGCAGGCATGGCCCCATGTCCTGGAGCCAGTCTTCTCCAAGGTCCCACACAGGTACTGTAACTTGGGGGACATGCCCCCAGTTACAACTTGGGTGGAAGTCACTTCCATCCCCCTGGCTCAGAGCATGGCCATAGCTATTTAACATATTTATACAACCAGTTAAAGGTTATAGATATGTTAAATGACCATGCCAGAGGTTAGCTGCAAAGCCTTTGCTGTACAAAACAGCTCTCTTATGATCCTGCTCCATTTGTCCCTTCCCTATCTCACATCTGTGGGGGGAAGGGGTGAGGACATCTTAATATTTCCTGAACACCTTGAGTTCTGGACCCCATTCCAAACCCCTTTTTGGACCCCCGCTCTTGGCTGTACCCTGTTACAATCCTGTCTGCTCTAGCTGACTCGAGAGCTGCAAAGGACTTCCTTATAAGATTCTGTCCTACTGCACCTGGATTTTACCTGGACTATTAAGACCTGTGCCTTTCCTGAGTTTCACCAGGACCCAGAGTAACACAGCACATGCATATTGGATTGGTATATGGAGGCCGATGGCAACATATTCCAGATCCTGCACAGATAAGGACATGGGAAACTTCGAGGGATACTTTTGACTTATAGCCTGGTGGGGAGCATGAGAAGTGCTGGGTCTGGTGGGAAAGGAGGGCTCTGAGCTGAGGTGCTCTAAGTTCTCCCAAGGTTGGAATGTTATAAATAAAGACCTGCTCCTTCCAGCATTAATTGTTGGGTAATTCACCAAGGCACCATGTGGACAACCCCGGTCTGTTCGATAACATTAATAAAATAAGAATTGCAGAATCTATGCCTATAAATATTTAAATGATGGCTGAGTGTCCTCTCTGTTCAAGGAGCTATGCTTACTTAGTATGTTATGTGACACATCCCATTTAACCCTCACCATAGTATCTCCTGTGTAAATCTTGTAGTTCAACTATCTATTTAAGTATCAGTGAACCAAGGTCCTGGAAACAAAAATATCTGTTCCATGTCACATGGCTCTTTGAGATCACAGGATTTTGATCTGACACTATCAGTGAAGAAATCTATGAGGAGAACAAGTGATATTTTGCTAGTAGTGTGGTTTGCTCAGTCTGGTTCCCGTCTCTTTTCCGTGACCAAAGGCCTGCTTTCAAGGATTACCTGCTTGGAGTCAATAGAGTTATCAGAGAATAAAGGAAAGTGATCCAGCCTCATCAGATGGAGTCGGTCTGCCACCAGAAAACTAAAAGGTAGACTCTAACTGAAGGTTAACTAAAACAGGGAAAAAAAGCCAAATTGTAAGGCAAGGATGAGATAACCCAGGTCAAATGGTACCTCTTGCTTGAAGTGGCTTCCCATCATCATCCTAGAGACTCCTGAATTCATGCAGCATTTTTGCTCTACTTCTTACAGCATTACTGCTTGATAGTTTGTGTTATAGCTGCTTATGGGCAGGCCCAATCTCTGAGTGTGGTTATTATCTACTGTATATGCCACACACTTAGCTAAACACTTTACCTGCATTATCTTACTTAATACCCATAAACACCCACGTGATGGCTACTAATAATTAACAACTTTATACACAAGGAGGTTGAAGCCAAACAGATTTTGCAACTTACTCATGACCTCATAATTAGTAAGTGGCAGAGCCAGTACTCAAGACCTGCTGTCCATCTTCCCAGTATGTACTCTTAATTTATAATAAAGCTCTTCAAGGATGAAATGGAGATTCCCATGCTTATTCCCTGGCTTATTCATTGCATCTCTAGGGCATACATAGCAAGGGCTCGACAAATACCAACACACTGAAAGAAAAGAGGCCAAGAGTGGAAAATTTTCAGAAATAAAAGTTTGACTGATGAAGGATATCTAAAAATCTGGCTCATAGTCTCTGCTAAATACTAGTTAGAAATAATTAGAGGTAAATATCCCTGTACTTGACATACTATTTTCCTGGGAACTGCATTAATGCTTTATATTGAAATATTATAATTTTTATTTTACTAACAATGAACCAAGCCAGAGGGCAAGAAAGAAACATAATACAAAGTTCTGTGACTTAGTAAAATGGTCAGGAGAAAGTGTATGACCCTCAGTGCCTACTGGTCAATCTCCTAACCCCTTGCAACTATATCTTCAAGCCCAGCAACCACTGCAGCTGACCACAGGAAGACCAGGTTGCATGGCCTCCACTGCGGCTCCCAGTGCCATGGCTGAACACATCTTGAAAGGTAGATGTTGACAGTGCAGGTGAATTCATCATTGAATCCACATATTTAATGGCCCATGCTCAACATTCTCTATTTCTTGCTAGATTATAAATTCTATGAAAGTAGGAACAGTATTGCTTTGGTTTATGGCTCCACCCTCAGTGCTTGTCTCACAGTAGAGGCTCAATAAACATTTATTGAATGTATCCATGAATGAGTGAGTATCTTTTCACCAGCTTGCAATGGATTAAATAGCAATAAAACAGACCAGTGATGACATGTAGGTTTGTGGTTTGATTCTAACAATGGAACGTATAATTTATCTACATATTACTGTATCCGTTTTAACTAAGATGAAAAAAAGATAACGGTCAGATTTAAAAATCAGAAAATTTATTATGAGATGTCACAAGAAGCTGGGAGGTAGAGTAGTTAGGGGGCTGGTTATTTTGGCTCTTAGGTGAAATCCTCACGGTATCAACTTCTGTTTGTCCACTCCGTTATCTTCAACATGCTGCCTGGTCCTCTGGCTACCTCCTCTCATAACTTCAAGGTAGATTGAGAACATCCAGCATCGCCTCTTTACCCAGCTTTACCAGAGACAACTGAACTTGTTTTGTTTCTGTTTTAAAGATCCAAAAACTCTTCCACCCTACCCCAAGCTCCTTCAACAGAAGTATCCTCATTGGCCAGAACTATATCACATATCCCCTTCCTAAACTAACCCCTGGCAAGGTGATGGAATTATCATGACAGGGTTGGATTTATCAAGATCCACAGCCTGGGGATTAGAGAGAGCTCAGCTACCCCTGGTGGCCATTGCCATCTGACTCTTGAACCAAATTAACTTACTGTGGCAAAAAAGAGGTAAAGGAAGTGGCTATTGAACTCTTGATAGCAGAGTTCCAGACTAAGGCAAGGACAAGGCTACCTTTCTGCACAGATTTATTAGTTGCCAGGCAGATTCCCCAAACCTTCCCTCACCATCTGAAAGTCAGCAACCATGTTTGTGGTAGATACCTTCTTTATCTGGCTTAAATTTAGTCATCAACACATCTAGAAAACTATGATTGGCTCATCTCCTTTAAAAAACTCAGATTTCAACCCTTCCTGGGTTCTATATTCCTGATCATTTATGATTCAGTCTGGGATTCTGACCCATCATACAAAGTCTACCCATAAGGTATCCAGCCATGTAATATGAAAAAGTAGAGATATTTATTGAAGAAGATACAAAATACAAGAAACATTGTACATAGGACAGTGACACCTCTGTCCCCTTCAAAGTGAGCACCTTGGGACCTCACACAGTTCTCCCAGTCACCATCAGCTGTCCCATCATATTTTCCTGAATCTCATCAATGGTCCAAAATCTCTCCCCTTTCAAAGGTGATTTTAGTTTTGGGAAAAGCCAGAACTTGCAGGGCACCAAATCTGGGCTGTAGTAAGGATAAGTCACCTGGGTAATTTGATGTTTTGTCACAAAACTCTGCATAAGACATGGTGCATGAGTGGGCATGTGGTCATAATGAAGCTGCCAATCACCACTTGTCCATAGCTGTGGCCTTCTGAATCATCTGAATAGTTTCCACGGAGGAATGTTCAAGTTTGACACAAAACTGGATGCAGATTCATTGTTCTCACTCAATCATTTTGAATGCAACGGCCACACAGTACACATGCTGTCTCAAGGGCATCTACTGTCCCCACTGGCTAGTACCATCATCATTGTTCACACATGCATGTTCCAGCCCCCTCTCCTTGGCTGCCAGGTTACATCATGCCATGCAAACCATTCTCATTATATTAACAGGGGCTGAACTTTTTCCAAACAGATCTTGTATGTTTTGATGGGTAGAAATAAGCCTTAACTTACAAACTAACTAACGAAAAACCCCATGTGACCCAGGAAACCTGTTTAAGTGGACTGAATGTTTATGTCACTTCAAAATTCATATGTGGTAATTCTAACTCCCAAAGTGACTGTATTAGTTATCAGGCAGAGCTCTCACAAGTGAAATTAGTGCCCTTATAAAAGTGAAGGTAAAAACAGAAAAGACACCATCTAAGAAGTGGGCTCTCACCAAACACTGAATCTGCCAGCACCTTGATCTTGGACTTTGAGTCCCCAGAACTGTGAGAAGTAAATTTCTGTTGCTTATAAGCTACCTAGTCTGAGGTATTTTTATTATAGGAGTCCATATGGACTAATACACCCATCTTTCTGGAAATTTACTGAATTCCAAACTACCTCTACAGAGTGGGACTTTGGGGTGAAGATAAAGAGGGTTAATCTTACATGACCTGCCCCCTACTACTGGTACAAAGAGCATTATTCTTTACTGAGACAATTCTCTCTGAAAAATCATTCTTACCATTTATTTTTTGAAACCTGATATCCTCATCTTTGGGTAGATTATGTGACCCTGGTTATCTCCAAATTTCAAAGAACCTGAACCAAAGTTTGAAGTCTTCCCTTTTTTTATAGATACAGCAACAATGGAAGCTAAAGACATTTGTGAATGATCCCTCAAAGACACTCGATAGTAATTTCATCTCCTCTGCTCTAGTAGAGTTTGGATTTCTGCATGTGTTCCTGCCTTCACTGTTCATGATCAGGTATAACACAAAAAGTGAAACCCATTATGATTTCCATGCCACACTTCAGGTCACAGATCCAGAGGAAGAGTAGATTGAGAAACCTCTACCAAAAAATAAAGTAATAACAACAACAACAATAATAATAATGGAATTTCAAAATTTCAGCAGAGACAGAGCAAAAGCGTGTGTGCTCAGACTCTCACAGGATATTTTAAATTTGCTGCTAGGTGCAGAGGAGTCTGTGGGTTAGACAAATGCACTGTCAGTCCCAGTTACCTCGCTGGGCCTTGTTTTGTTACTTCAGGCCCTCTGCTGTCTGGCATCAGTCCCCTACATTAGCTAAGATGCTGGCTACCTGAAGAAGATTGAGAATCAGGCCTTGCACTTGAGCCTGAGAACTGTCACTCTGTGTCTCTTTGGACTTGTGACAGGTTATGCTTTTCAAAGGGCTGCCAGTTTGATTCTTGACTCTCCAAAGCCACTGTGTACACAAAGGTCTTCACAATATCATAGAGGAGAAACTGATCTGCTCCAGCAAGTGATAGTAAAACACAGCCATTGTGATTGCCTTTGAAAAAAGAAAGAAAAGTATAGCAACAATTTAGTGACAAAATTAATTAACTCACTTTGTGACCAACAACTGTGATGCAAAAAAAAAGTCACCATGCAAATACACAAATCAACACTGTAAATGATCTATTCAGAAAGAAACTTGAAATTAGTTCTATTGACTGAGTTAACATGTTGAAAAAATACAATGAGTTAGTGGGTTCCTTTGCCTTCCATTACATTCCATACTATTGAGGGGGAAACAAAAAGCTATCATTAGAACCACTCATCCTGTGAGTTACAAAGCCAAAAATGTTTTGTTGCCCATGACACTTTTCCTAGGGTTAATGGCCTTTTTACTTCAATTAGAGAGACATTTAAAACACTGATCCAAGGGTTAGCACCTGAGCACATTATTCTTTACTGTTTTAATGTCAGTGGTAAAGAGCAAAAAGCCTGTTTCATGGTAACTATAACACTTTTTAAAACTCTGAAAGAAAAGGAGATAATTCTCTTCTTTGAACAGGGCAGTGGTGAAGGGGTGGCCACACACTCAAACATCGAGTGCATAGCCAGACCTTCATCTTGCTTTGTTTCTCTGACCCACACACCAAAGGAGTTATTTCTTCAGTCTCCTCTCCCTAAATGGATGTCAAGACTCCCAGACCTCAGCCCGAAGTAATTCTCCACACCACATTATGGGACCAATCTGAAAATGCACAGAGACAGGCCCTCCCATAACAACTTGACAGTGACCTATGCAGGTATGTCTGGGATGATGGCCCCAAACTACCAGGAAGGAAAGAGTCAGGCTGGAGCCTACGCAGCTTCAGGATTCTCCAGAGGAAGTCATCCGTCCACATCGTGGTGTGGGAGCACAGGGAAACCAAGAACCCTGGTGGAGAGATTTATATGCTGTTTTGACTTTTGTGATGATTTCCATGATAACAGTTTGTATTCTTGCTGTATGACTTCAGGTTCATTATTTTTAACCTCTCCCTGACTCAGTTTCTTCATTTATAAAATGAGAATAAATAATAATATCTACATGGAAAGATTGTAAAAATTAAATGAATTAGTATTTGAAAACTACTTATAATGGAGGAGACAAGCACTATATAGGTATTAGCTCTTTTTAAAAAATCTCACAACACAGAACTACCTTAAACTTCCATTTATTTAATAATTATTTCCTTCCTGCTGTAAATGAAGAAATTACTATTATTCAATTTCCTCGTAACTGCCTTCTTTCATCTTTGATCTTGATTATGTTATTTTATTCTTTATACCTTTAAACAATATACTTTCAAAGCACTATTTAATATATTTACATCACCACTTGACTTACCAGCTTCAAACAATTCACATCTACCTCTGACACAAAAGAAATGGACAACAGTATGGTGATTCCTGGGGTTTAGGAGGTATACAGGGACTAAACAGTAATGGGAAAAATATAATAAAGATTTAAAAAATAAAATAAAAAATAAAAAGTAAAGAAATTCAAACTTCAGAAACACTGGGGCCACAGTTAGGTGGACTTCGGTCAACACTCCATTTACCACCCATTATGCACGTGGTCCCGCTTTGAGCAAGGTACCACACCGGCATTCTGCATCCTTCTCAGAACAGTATTACCTCACAGCTGGCATCTAATAATCTCTTAATGATCTGGTTACCTATTCATATTTATCCTGTTGAAGATAGACGCTTTCTTTGGGGGAAAGCTCAGGGAGCAAATTTTCACAATAGCTACCTGCAATAGGTAATTATGGCTGCCTAACAAACAATCCCAAGTTCAGAGGCTTAAAAGGATAAGTAGTTATCATCACTCACATTTCTGTAGTTTGAATGGACTCTGGTGGGTAGTTTTTGCTTAGACTCTCTAGTATATGATAGTCAGATAGAGCTAGGGCAGAGTCATCTAAAAGCTTGACTAAATGGACTTCCACAATGGCTTTTCATTCACAGTTCTGACACCTCAATGCTCCTTACTCTTTTTCTCTCTTTGTAGTATGTGTGTTTCATAGCACAGTGGTCTCAGGGTAGTCACATTTTTACACAGTGGCTGGCTTCCAAGAGGCAGGAAACTGCAGCTGCCAAGCCAGTTAAGAGCTATACCTGGAAATGACACAGGGATACTTTTACCGTATTTTATTGATCAAAGCAGTCATAGAGCCTGCCCAGATTCAAGGGAGCCAAGCAATACACTCCATTTCTTAACAGGGGAGTGTTCCCTTGGTGGGGGAGCATCCTTCTGAGGTGGGCAGGTCACATTGCAGGAGAGCCTGTGAGTTGGGAGACTGGCCACACCATGATGTTCGTATGAGTACTATCAAGCTTCTCCTTCATTCATGGGGCTCTTCTGTGAACTTCATCAGGCGTGTGAATAGGCAAAGATGCTACGATTCTTTTGATTCTTTTGGAGACAAAAGTCAAGCCTCAGCTCAACATATCTAAGGAGTTTTTGATTATACAAATAGATTCTTAGCAGGTTGCCAGTTCTAAGAATAATAAAACAGACAATTCTTTGGAAAGATTAAGAATAAAAGATAAAAGACACATCAATGTTAGGAATAAAAGAAGGAGAATAATGACAGAGTAAAGACTTCTCAAATCACAAAGGGAGTGCTATGAAAAATTTTCTGTCAGTAAATTTGAAAAGTCAGACAAATAGAAAGTTAATTAGAAAATTACAACTTACTATTGCTAACTCAGTAATAAACAGAGAAATTTAATAGTACTATAACCAATTTCCAAATAGAATCAGTAATTAAAAATCTCCTCTACCATCCCCCTTAAACCTTTCCTCTTAGAAGGATATTCTACCACAATGTCAAAGAACAGATAAATATACTATTATGCAAACTGCTCCAAAGAAATGGAAAGACAATAAGTTCCCAACTCAGTCCATAAAGCTAAAAACCTTGATATCAACAATGTATAAAACAATTCAATAAAATAAAATTATAGACAAATTTCATTTTTAAATATAAATGTAAAGACATTGAAAGAAATATTAGAAAACAATAAAAATAATGTCATAAAAAGTAATATATAATAACTATTGTTCCATGAATACATAAATTATTAAACTTTAGCAATTTGCCTAATTTAGAATTATACTAATGTAAATTTCCACATTAATATGTTAGAAGAGAAAACCATATAATTCAAAAGGTATAGAAAAGCATTCAATAAAATCTTCCTAGAATTAGCGAGGTGATCACATTGTAAAGTATAGAAATGTCAAAATCACTATATTATACACCAGAAACAAAGAAAATATGCATACCAGCTATGCTTACATTTTTAAAATGAGAAAAATAAATAAAATAGAACAACGGTTCAAAATTTTAAATAAATAAATAAGTACATCTAACCTAATTCTGACCTTTGGCAAGTTATTCAACCTCTCTGTGACTCAGTTTATTTCTCTGTAAAATGAAGATAATAACAGCACCTTCTTTCTGAGGTTAATGTGTACATTATGCTTTAGAACAGTGTTCTGGAAGACAGGAAGTACTTAATTAGTGTTCACCATGATGATGATGATGACAAAATTAGGATTATAACAAATATAGACTTTCTTAACATAAAACAATTCTGTATAGTTTATGGATAATACACAGTAAAACTATAAAATAGAAATTTCATAATAATAGTTATTGCTGGAAAAAAGGAGAGAAGAGAAAGAAATAGAGTATATGAATCTGTATTTGTAATATATTTATTTGTGAATTGGAGAGATCATAACTAAATATAGCCAAAAGTTAACATATTTAAATCTAGATGGTAAATGTGCATGGTTTCTTTATCTCTTTTTCTGTATTTCTACATATGGAACTATTTCATGAAAAAAATCAAAGGAAAGGACTGTAACAAGATATTTCAAAATTTTAATAGTAAGTATATCTGGGTTATAGGATAATGAGTGTTCTTTGTTTTCTTGATTAGAGTTCTTTAAATTTTCCAGATTTTCCACAATGAGAATGTATTTCATTCATAAGTCAAGAATAATTTTAAAGATAAAATTCTTTTAATGTTGAAGTCACTGAAGGTCTGCTTCATCTAAATTAAACTTCATTTAGACATCCTCTAATCCAAATCAAATCTCTATATATTAAATACTGCATAACTTTAATTGTAGAGCATTTGATTTACTATATGAAAATTTGTATTTATAAAATAAGCATCCTTTTTTGCCCTTATCTTTAATTCAAGAATAATTTTTGTATGTCTGTCACCATCTTCATTGTAAATAAAAGTCACTTTCTATAAATTTCATATTCCTGACACAGTGCGGGAAGAGGTACAGAGGATATCTGGATGTATTTGTTAGAAAATATGTGTAAATGACACCACAACAGATCTCCAGCCTCCCCACTTGGTGTTTATGTCTCAGAGCACAGCCAGCCTAGAAACAGAACTGATCTGCAGAGCCCTTGTGGTTTGTCCCTTACCATGATTGCAGTTTCTAATCTAACCAGCAAGCAGTTCAGACTGAGCTCTGATCCAAATGATCAATAGCCAAGTGATCCATTAATTGTCTGAATGTCAAATCATTTCTGGATAAGGGCTGTCCAAATGAAAAGCATATAATTTACATCTATTAACATATGTTGAAGCAAATAACACAAAAATGCAAAATATGTCACATACAATCTATCAGAATTCCAGTGACTATGACGTTAAGGTTAATTCTAATATTTTCATAATTTGGCTTAGTACTAAATTATGATTTATGTCTTTCAGCATTTATTATTAATAATGTTGGCCTTAGGCTACAAAATATATAAATTTGGGAATGAAGTACATTTAATTTCTGATTCCATCCTTTTTGAAGATGGGTGGTTATGGTGGGGGCAGTGCTTCCTTAATAGAAAATTTTCTCTACCTACTTGCAGGAAGTACACCTGGCTAATGAGTAAAAAAAATATTAAATCAATTTGATAGGAAAATAATTCCAAATATCTATCTTACTTTTCATGTTTTCCTTTCAAATAAAAAAACTACATGAAGTAAAATCATAAAATCATATACAGAGTAGAAATGAGTCCAATCTTCTACCCTGACAGAGAAAACAGCAAAAATGAAGTTATCCTATCAACCTATGCTAACTCATCTAATATGAAACAATGCATTCTTCAGATACTTTTCTTTTTGAAAACCTAAATCCCTAGTGCTCTAAGACAAACCTAGATGAGTAATCTTTTATGGCATATTTCCCAGTCTCCCTTGCAATTAGCTGAAGATTATGTGACTACACCTGTAACAGGGTACAGCCAGGGGACCCCCAATAGGGGTTGTAATGGGTGTCCAGAACTCAGGGTGTCCAGGAAATATTAAAAAATACATAGAATGTCCACTCCTACAAATCTGAACTAGGGGATGGGACACATGGAGCTGGGACACAGGACCATTTAGAGCTGTTTTGCAGAACAACAGTTTTGCAACTAACCTCAGGCATGGTCATTTAACATATCTATAACTTATAACTGGTTTCATGGATATGTTAAATAGCTGTGGCTGTGCTTTGAGCCAGGGAGATGGAAGTGACTTCAACCCATGACTTAACTGGGAAGCAACTACCCCTGGTTACAGTGTCTGTGTGAGAGCTTGGAGGTGATTGTTCTGTGCCATGGGACCATGCCTGCCCAGACTTACTATGGTAGCCCAGAAAAGCTAGAAAAATACGGGAATGCTGGCAGGTGTAGCTGATTGTGGGAGGAGTTGGAAATGGGGCTGCAGAGGAAGATTGGCGCTGAGATTTAAACCTAGGCACTGCAGCCATGCTAGGAGGGACCGTGCCACTTTGGAGTAAGAGGAGAACCAAGGGGCTTTAAGAGGAAAGGACCACGTGGCTTTTGGCAAGAAAAGTTTGGAACCACACGGCTTTGGAAGTTCCTTTTTCCATGCAGCTTAGGAAGCTGGAGAGCAAGATGTAGCAGCAATGCAGAGCTCTCTTAGCAGTTTGGAAGAATGCAGGAGAGATGCTGGGGGAAGGAAAAGAGTGAAAGGACCCTTGCTGGTGGGCCACGAGAAAGTGCTGTGTGGGTTTTTGGATTAAGAACTGGAGATTGCAGTGACACAGCTGATGGTCCTGGAAACCGCAGGAGGCCTGCCAGACGAGCACGGATTACTGGAAAGAACCAGGGGCTACCTGAGCCACAGACTTCTATTTCATTTCCTGAGATACGGTACCCTAGACTGGGCAAAGATGGGAGAGGACTGGGTGGATTTGTGGGTGTTTTAAGAGACTTTGGGATTTCAATGAAGACATTAAGTCTGTATAACTTTTGAATAAACAATTCCTTTCCTTTTCACTAATCTCTGACATTGAGAGCTATAATTTCCTGGTGGTGGGCAAGGTGAACCTAGTACAGGGGAACCCCAGGAGAAGGGAGAGTCCATTCAGTAATAGTATATCGCCTCGCCCACAGATCCATTCTATAACACACCCAAGACAATAGGGTATAGAAAGATGAGTAATCTATTTCCAGATGTGTCCTTAGAAAAACATCTCATGTGATCTGCCAGGCATCCCCTCACTGCTGCCGTGAGGCCACATGCTCCATGTGCCATACCTATAAGGTGCTGGAGTATCTACCCAGCTGCATGGCCCTTGCATGAGCCAGAAATAAACTTTAATTATAGTAAGCCTCTGAAGTTTCTGGGTTTGCTTTTACTACAGCTTAGCCTAGCCTACGCAGGTTCATTTGGGGTAAGGGTGTACTGAGAAAAAATTTCCTACGATCATTCCCACTCTTTTCGCTCTCTCCCTCCCACTCTAAACCCCAATGCCCAGGCTCTTCTTTTCACTAAGTAGTGCTGTAATTCAGGATCAGTGTCTAGTCTTCCTGGTCCCTAGATGGCTTTGCTCCCTCTGCATTTACACAGATTTAGCCCCTAGTTCTTACCCGATTGCATTTGTATCTTTGTTTTCTGAGGATCCTAAATTGTAGCTCTCAAACCCCATTATCTCTCTTGGGCCAGAAGACACAAGCTGTTCTTAGATGTCTGTGCATCTCCCTGGTAGAAGGAAGAATTCCCTCTTCCCACAATGCCCTGAGGATAACATCCTGTGAGAGGTGTTATGTGTCTGTTTTTAACCTGGGCAGGACCTGAGGGTCAGATGTTATGTCTTCTGCATCTATCAGTCTTTTTGGGAAAAGGAGTATGGAGCTCGCTCTTCTCATCTTGTTGGGACAGGGTTAAGGCCATTTAGACACTTCCTCGGCCTCCCCTGTGATTATTTCATTGGTGACAGTGATTCCAATAAAGCCTATTAAAAATACACGGAAATCTAAATGACATCTGCCCTCCAGTCCCCACTTCAGTGCTTTTCCCATTCTCTTTACATTAGGGCTCTTCCACTAATGGAGGATCATTTGGATGATCATTTGGTAAAATTTCCCCCACTTGCTTTTCATTAAGTCTCCATGTTTTTTGTTTGTTTGTTTGTTTGGGTTTTTTTTTAACCTTTTTACATGGACACTATTCTAACAAACCTGTCATATAGAACTAGAGTCTTTGAGACAAGATAAAGATTAGCCTGACCTTTCTTACATCAATTAATCAATACAGTTACACCACAGATTTACCTCTTAACCTTGGTGTTTCCACAGTGCAAGATTAAATCATGATTTGTGAGGTTGCTCCACTTATGGTTAAGAACCTAACCATAAAAGACCCTCTGTGCACTTTGACAGTATCAGAGCATTAACACAACACAGTGGAAAGGAGGCTTTTATTGTCTTCTTGGAAAATGGCTGTGTAACTCTCAGCATTACAGCACCGATACTGGCAAAACTGGCTGACTGAAATTAATGGTTGGGCTCTGTTTGCAGATTCATGCAGCTGGAAAGGCCATTGCTGGTGAATGCTCTGTAGGGCGGGATCATATGATCTGGATTTCAGATAGGGATACTACAGCGCACTACATTGTCTGTTGCCAGTATTAATACTTTCTTCCTCATCACTGAAGTTTATTCACAAAGGAAATAAGAAGGGTTTAGTCCACTCTATCCTCAATCTCCAGCTGCCCTTTTCTTTCTGCTTTAGCCTGTTTTGCAGATGAAGAATTTAGAGAGGCAGAGATGCTAAAGAATCTCGAATATGCTCAAGTTCTTTCGCTGAATCCACTTTGGATGGCAATGGCAGAGAATACCACCACTGTGTCCTCCGTGAGGTCTTTATAGACAGAAGAATTTCCCCACAAGACCACAATGACATTAAGTGTCTGTCTCCTAGAAGAATTGTAGAATCTCTTTTTCAGCATGTCAACCACACCTTTTGGTTTACAAAAGAGGGAAACTAAGCCTCAGGAAGTGACATATTGACCCAGGTTCTGCAGATATTTAGTGATTATATTCAGACCTTAGAAACTGGTGCAGTTCCTTCCCTAAATGTCAAGCTGCCACGTTAGTTCTTAAAAATGCATTTAATTCCATGACAATATTTGCAAACTTACCACTTCCTCAGAAGCCATAATAAAACTTTCTGTGGACTTTGTACATTTCCTTGGGACTCACTTGGCCATGCTCTGCTGTCACCTGGCCATCAAACTTGAATCAGAAGAAAATTCAAATTCTAGCTCTGCCACTTACCAGCTGTGTGAAGCTTGGCGAAGGTATTCAACCTCTCTTTGCCTTAATGTTTTCTTTAACAAATATAATAGCCACCTTATGGGGATGTTTGGAGGACCGAAAGAACCAACACATGTAAAGCACTGAAGACCGTTTCTGGCACATAATAGGCGCTGTATAAGTGTTAGCGCATCATTCCTTCCGTTCCTTTCTAAGATTCTTCAGTGAATCTGGGGCACCACTCTGCAGCTTTATATTTTGTTCCTTCATAAATACTGTTTTATAACTCTTGACTCCCTCCCTAATAGCAAACATACTATATATTATAGAACTCCTCCAGTTTATTTTGAACATTCACATGGGGGCATTTGGAAGGGGTGCCTTTGTATGTACCAAAGGAAGCCATCACCATCTATCAGTGAACCCATATCCTGATTCTTTTGGGGTGACTCACAAAGACTCAAGCTCTCTCTTCCCCAGGACTTGGTGCCAAAAGTTGCTGAATGAGTTTCACTTTGCTTTCAACTTCTAAAGTACGTCAAGTGCTACAGAATGCCAAGATCAAGTATGCCGTGATCAGTGCACAAAGAAACTTATTATGGATTCTGTCATGTTCCCAATGGCAACTCAATCATAAGTTTCCTTTTAATAACAGAGCGGTACCTTTCTCTTGAAGCTGGTTTGACCAATCATCAAATGTGTCTGGTTTGCGCAAAGACACTCTCAGATAATGTGAGATCCCAGGGTACAATCATGGATTTGAGTTGACTACCTTTCCTGCTTTGCATTTAGCTAGATGAAACTTCCTATTTTGAGAGAAGTCTCTTTAAGTAGTATGTCTGTACCTCTTAATAAATAAAGTGCTACTGATTCAAATATAAATTAATTTTGCTATTAAATTTGAAATTATATGATGTTTTAAATAACACAAAGTAAGGGTAAAATTAAGTGGAAAGTGATAGGAAGCCAAATATAGTTTAGACTTTCTCAGTTTCCAAATTGAGGGTAATTGTTTAAAGAAGTGGTAGACCCTAAATACATTATCTTCTTACTGGTGCCTGGCTGCCATTATTTTTCAGCATTTACTAAGATGTGTGTGTGTGTGTAAATGGTGTAACCCAGACTGCATAGCATAATCATGTGATAAACTAGTTTAGAGTATATGGAAAGACAATATTACTCTAGTGCTTTTCTTGTGAAAAATATGATAATAGTTTTGTTCAAAACAAAGCAGTAGCTGTGTTTTGTTTAGGGATATATATGGACCTCCCAAAATCCAGAATTTATTTATTAAAAATTATATATTCATTCTTACATGTTTAAACTTCAGTCACCTTCAAAGTGCTCTCCATTTGATGTAAAACACCTATCACAATGTTTTTTTCCACCCCTCAAAACA
>PVKM010032787.1:0-16175 GCA_004027735.1 Carollia perspicillata
GCTATGGAATGAGTACTTATAGTTAAGACTCTGGGGAGAAGGATCAAAGATAACACCTAGTTGAATACAACCTTATTTTAAAACTTTATTTATTTATTTATTTTTAGAAAGAGGGGAAGAGAAGGAGGAAGAGGGAGAGAATCATTGATGTGTGTGAGACAAGCAATGATTGGCTACCCCTCGCACATCCCCAACTGGGGACCTGGCCCGCAACCCAGGCACGTGCTCTGAGTGGGAATCGAACCAACAACCTTTCAGTTTGCAGGATGATGCCCAACCCACTGAGCCACACAAGCCAGGGCCAATCTTATTTTATAAAAGGGACAACAAAAGTCCAAAGAGGTAAAGTGACATACTCAAAGTTACACAGTGACTTTAGGGTTTAGGACAGGATTTGTGTAGTCGGAACCATTCAGAAATGTTCTAGAAAAATAAGCTGCTAAGCCACGTGGCCCTTTTCCTCTAGGTAAGTCAGGTAAAGTTTCATATGAGAGGAGTCCTTCCTTAACAGAGACTCCTCCCTTTTAAACATGTATCATTTGCCTCCCAAGGTCAAGTGTAAAGGGCAGCTCCTCTTCGACTACACCAGGAGTCCATGTACGTATCTGAGTTTGCTATCTGTGGATCAGAGTAATCTGGTTAAATGCAGATTGCTAGGCACCTTCCCAGACTCTTGAATTCCTGGGGGTCTGGGACAGAAGTCTGTGGTTTTAGCAAGTGCCCCGGTGATTCTGGTGTACTTTGAAGTGTGAGAACGAATGACTATGATACAACGTCAAGCAATGATAAGTGCTATGGGGGAAAGTAAATTAGAGAAAGGGATGATGAAAGGGGTGCTATTTGGTTAGGTAGGTGAGTTAGTGGAGATTTCTTTCACCAGAGACCTAGAAAGATAAGCAGCCGGCCATGCAAAGATCTGTGGTAAAGAAGAATAAGTAAGAGTAAATGCAGAAAACCTACCCAAGGATGAGTTTGCAGTTTTGATCAGAAAGCAGACCTTGCTGAAAATGGTCCAGTTATTTCCTAATCAATCTTGGAGTAAAATCCAAACTCCTTATCATGCTCTGTTCGACCTTATAGGATCTGGTCCTTGCCCATTGGCAGGAACTGGTTCCATGGTGTCGTGTGACTGTGGGGCCAGTAAAGGTGGGTGGGAAATGTAATCTCTGGTTCAGCAGGCCCCTCTCAGCACCAGCTGCACACTCTGGAAGGGGAAGCACAGGGGAGAATCTGCTTTAGTAAGATCTCAGTAAGATAAGCTGAAAGTTCACCACTGGATTTGGCAAGATGAAGGTCATTATGACCCTGACCAAAGCTGTTTGAGGGGAGCCAAGGGAAATTTTGATCGGAATGACTGGCACCTTTCAGAGGATTTCTATTGCACATGAGCAAATAGCATGATGGCTAGAGGGTTGTGGGGGTCTGGGAGGTTCCTTTTTAGGATTGGAGGTTCCATAGCATCTTTGAACACTGGCAGGAATGATCCAGCTTGGAGAGAGAAACTGACACTGTAGGAGAGGAGCAAGATTGAGACCTTTGAGAAAGAAGGAGTGAAAGGAATCCAGGGTACCCAGGAAACCTTTCGTCCTAGAATGCAACTGGGACAGTTCTCCTTTTTACCAGGGAGCAAAGCAAGTTCAAAGAGCAGGTAAGTGATGGCATCAGGATCCAAATCAGTTCTGTCTCAAAGACTAGTCTATAAGTTTGCCCAAGGCCAATTTGGGTTGCGGGAGAGGGGAATTTTCATTGTTTTTCTCTTCCTCTTGTGTGCCATATGGCCCTTTGCTCCAGATCCCATAGTTTCAGCTAATAGCATTTATTCATTCAACAAGCTTTTCATGCACCCACTCTGCAGCATGTGGTGCCCCTGAGTGCATGCTGGGATACTTACCATCAGTGAGAAGCCAGTTTTCTCTCTCTCTCTCTCTATATATATATATATATATTTTTTTTTCTTTACCCCTGGATAGCTGTCAGCCTTTCAGGAGAACTAATTGGCTTTGACTATCTGGCCACATTGCTGAGTTTGTACCTGGGGTGGCACCCTCTCAATGAATGGGTGGTATTAAGGGATGGCATAAAAAGGGAATTTCTGCCCTCTCAGCTAGATGAGCCCAAATGCCCTAAGGATGAATGGGTGACAAGTGTCACGGTCAGACGTTTCTCAACACCTGAGCCATCTTTAGGTTAACACCTTCATATCATTTAACTAGAAGGGGCTCTAAGGACCAGGATCTTGTTAGAAATTGACAAGTGATGTTGTGAATGTATCAGAAACATCTGCTTTACTTTATTATTTTTTATCTGCAACCTATTTGCAAATTAGAGATTTCAAGTCATTTCCAGGCAGGAACATCTGCTCTTGAGACAGACCGGAGCAGCCCTGGGAGAGGCGCACGACAGTCCGTTCCTGGCACTCTCTTCTGTACTTCCTTTTTGGCGGCACAACAGCTGACTCTTGGTTTTAGTCTGCGTGGTTCCGGACCTTCTATTCTGCACCTACACGCAGATGCTGTCTTGTTCTGACTTCCCGACATCACGCAGCCTGTTGGCCTGCTCAGAGCTGAGGCTTGTCTCTACCTTCAAACCTGTCTCACTCCTTAGGCTCAAGCCCAACGTGGACAGGTGTACACACAGAGCAGCTGCCTGTTCTGAAATGGAGTCGCCTAAAATAAATATTATTCAACCTTTTCCTTATGGGTATATTTGAATGTACTATTCTTAATGAAATTTGATGCATTTTCTAAAGTTTTCTTGGATCATACTTGTATATGCTTGCCATTTCTGTCTCCCAACTATACAAGATAAGTGCTTAAATTTACATGTTGTACCTAGACAACCACTAACCTACTTTCTGTCTCTATATCTTTGCCTACTGTGGGCATTTCATACAAATGGAATCATACATACACCACGTAGTCTTTTTAACAGGCTTATTTCATTTAGTATGTTTTCAAGGTTTATCCATGTTGTAGCATGTTAGAGGACAAAGGAATAAGTTCTTTATTCCTTTTTATGGCTGAGTAGATTGTATGGCTATACTGCATTTACTTATATATTCATTAGTTGGTGGACATTTGGGTTGTTTCCACCTTTTGACTATTGTGGATAATACTAATATGAACATTCCTGTACATATGTTTTTGTATGGAATGTTTTTGTGTGGAATATTTTCTTTTACTTGGGCCTATAACAAAGAGTGGAATTTGGGGGCTAAATGTTAGCTATATGTTTAATTTTTTTAGGAAATGCCAGGATGTTTTCCAAAGTGGCCGCACCATCTTCCCTTCCCACCAGCGATTTCTCCACATCCTCACCAACACTTGCTATTGTCTGACTTTTTGCTTCTAGGCATCCTAGTGTCTCATTGTTGTTGTGGTTTGCATTTTCATAACAACTAGTAATAAGCATTTTTCATGTTATTATTGGTCATTTGTATACTTTCTTTGGACAAATTCTATTTGAATCATTTGCCCATTTTTAAATTCGGTTATTTGTCTTTTTATTACTGAGTTGTAAGAGTTTATATAACATCCCTTATCAGACATATAATTTGAAAATATTTTTTCCCATTCACTGGGTTGTTTTTTCACTTTCTTGATGGTGTCCTTTGATGCACAAAAGTTTTTAATTTTGATGAAGCCCAAGTTATCTATTTTTTTGGTCTCTTATGTTTTCGGTGTTATATCTGAGGAGCCATCACTAGATCCAAGGTCACGGAAATTTGCTCCTATGTTACCCTCTAAGAGTTTCATAGTTTTAGCTCTTACATGAAGGTCTTGCATCCATTTGAAGCTGATTTATGTACATGCTTTGAGATAGGGACCCTAATTCATTCTTTTGTATGTAGATGTTCAGTTGTTAGAGGACAATTTATTGAAAAGATTATTCCACCCCATAGAATTGTGTAGCACCAGTGTCAAAATAAAATGACGGTAATGTGAAAAAAATTGCGTTCTGTAAAACAGTAAAGCAATGGATGTGTTGGGAGAGTGGCCAACCTTCTAATTTGCACTTGTGATCCGTCGTATCTAAGTTACGGTAGTGATGTGTTCTACTCCACCCTTACATGTCTTGGAAGAGAAAGAAAAGAAGGGAGGGAGGAAGGAAAGAAGGAAGTCAGTTAGTTTTAAATATAGCAGTTTGGGCACATATGCTAACATGGGCAGAAATATGGAAATATATTTGCCCCTGGATAGAGTAGTTGTCAGCGTTCCCAGGACAGCTGGTATTTTGTGCCCATCTGGCCACATTCCTGAGTCTGCTCCTAGGATGAGTGTTCTCTCCCATGAACGGGTGGCCTCAGAGATATGAGGGGGACCCCCCCAAAATGGAATTTATTTATAAAAATTGTGTATTTATTCTTACATGTTTAAACTTCAGTCACCTCCAAAGTACTCTCCATTTGATGCAATACACCTGTCAAGATGTTTTTTCCACTGCTGAAAGTTTTTGAGTTCGTTCTCTTTGATGCCTTTTAGTGCTTCTCCTGTTTTGTGTTTTACCTCTTCCACATTTGCAGAATGTTTCCCTTTGAGGACTTTTTCATCCAGGGAAACAAAAAAAAAAAGTCTCTGAGTGCGAGATTGGGTGAATAGAAAGGGTGGGGCACACAGGTCATGCCATTTTTGGTCAAAAACTGCTGAACACTCAGCGCAGTGGGCAGGTGTGCTCATAAATCACCCATGACGAAATGGGCAAACACATTGAGAGAGTCTTAAAAAAAAAAGTTCACTGAAGCCAAACTCAGCCTCTCACAACAATGCCAGCTAGTACACTGATACAGATGGGTCCTAGAACACTCACCTAGCAAGACGCCTGTACTACAAAGGGTCTGCTCTCTAGAAGATAATTCTGGTTTTTTCAGGATCCCCCCTCATACAGTAATGGGAATTTCCACCCATTCAGTGGGCAGATTTATATAGATGGATTAAATCCATTCATATGTTCTAAAATATAAATATAAAGTCAAACAGCAAGAAGGAGCCAAAAAATTTCCATAGGTGTGTGTGTTCCTTGAGATTAAATATCCCATGAAATTGAAATTTGGATTGCTAACTATATCTTAAACTTGTCTGCAAAGATTTATAAAATTTGCCTGGTCTGATTACATTGTAAGTAAAACCCTGCTGAGTGTCTGTCAAAATCCTTGTTAGTCCAAACTGTTGGAAACAGAGAACTTCTATTTTTCATGCAGCCCCTAAAAAAGAAGCTGTGATTTCTGGTCTCAGCTGCTGCAAGTATTCGTGCCCCGGCCCCCTCTGGTGCCATCTCTAGCTTCTTCGTGGCTGGTGGGTTGAGCCTTTTTCCTGGGCTGTGATAACCCCCAGGAAATGGGAAGATCTCACACCATAGGCGTGGCAGATGAGAGGGACCTGGCTCCCTCTGCGGAGGGCATCACTGAACCATACAGCCAAGGACACTGGCATTGGGACGTTGTCTCAGCATCCTCTATGTGGGAAACGCATGCCCAGGCACGGAGCAATACCCACGTGGATCTGTCCCTTGGCAAGACACTTAATGTTATTCAACCCAGAACCAAGTCACTGGACTGAAAGTGGTGTCTTTGCTTCTACCTCTTCTCAGTATGTTTCCCCCCATCACTACCCCTCCCCGTCCCCCGCAGTGTTCCTGCTGGAGTGGAAAGTGGAGCAGTACTGTGAATGGCCGATAAGCCAACCCTTTTCTTCTTTTGTTGTTTCAAATTCTGTCCGAATCAATTGAAGATAGGCATGGTTAATGGACTGTCTTTGATAGCACTCTATGTCAAGTAGCTGATATGGTTTGATTGAAAAACAGTATCATATGTCACACAATATATTGTCTCTTCCTTCAAAACATGGAATTACTGAGGCTGTCTTCAAAATAACTGTTCTTCTAATCTACGTGTTCTCCACATAGATTAGAAGTACTTTTTGGCTTGCTTCAAATATATGGGAGAAGGTGATAAGATGGCTGGGGACAGCACAGTGCCCAAGATATATAACTTAAGATACGCCCCACCCTAATCCCCAAAGTACTCAGGAAAGATTCCTGTCTTAGTGTTGGAGCTTGGATGGGGATTTATGGTAGGGGAGAATTCACGGTTTTCTACACACATTGTTTTATAAGCTTTTAAGTGCTGCATACTGGGTTATCTGAACAAGAAAACTCACCCATCAGTCACTTCACTTGGAATTCTCCCAAATGGCCATAGGCATGCCTTCCTAACACCCTAAAGCTAATGAAAACCAAAGCTGTACAAGAAGCAAAGCTTCTCTTTTGAGGAGCAGCCAAGGAAAGGCCAAATTAACAGATTACTGAATGGTTCATATTCTCACAACGCACTGGTGGAACAATAATATAAGGCCCAGCTCATAGCATGATTGTGATTGAATGCTTGGGTTATTGTTCATGCACAGGAGACACATGAAAAGCAGGTTGCTGCAGCAGACTTGTATTTACAAAGTCTGGATTATTTCAATTTAAAGGGGCAGCTCAAGTCTGCTTGAGCTGCTGACTGTTCATCATTAGCAGACTGTTTTGTTTTTTATCATGTTATCTCAGAAAGTGGAGATACTCTCCCCAGGATGTCCCAGTGGAGTGGGGCGCATAGCTGGTGCTCCTCACTGGTATTCTTGGTAACTATGCCTCCCTATGGCGTCTTCTAGGCTACATCATGCTCATGGGCCATTGACCATCTCCACTCCAACGTAAGAGCTGCCTCAGGGCTCACCCTGGGCTTTCTGGGAACAGCAGAACTGGGGGCCATTAACCCAGTGAGCAAGAAGCCAGAATCCACATAGACCACAAAAGATTGCCTCTTTGTGAACACGTTTAGGTTTTAGTTTAGGCTTCCAACCCAGAAGACTCCGGTGGTGGTTATTCAACAGCCACACACCTACCCTTGTTCTCACTAAGGGAATCCTGGCTTTGCTTCCTTCCTCCAAGCAGCCATGTGTTTAAGGAAGGGTTGGCCTCTCCCCTGTACCTCAGGGTGAACCTTGATTTGTCTAAACCACAGTCTCAATGCGAGGACCCACAGCATCAACCTGGGAACTTGCTAGGAATACAAATTCAGAGGCCCCACTCCAGACCTGCTGCATCAGAGATTCGGGGCAAGAGGACCAGCAGTCTGCTTCCACAAGACTGCTAGGTGATTCTGATGCCTGCTCACGTGTGAAAGCCACTGGTCCAAGCCAAACACGGAGGCTCGTGCCCCTGGCCCTGGGACAGCTAAGTGTGGGCATGTGATGCAGTCCCAGGCAAGGAGATGTGAGGGGAAACCAAGGCTTTGTAAGAAGAAACAAAAGGCAGACACATTCCCTTTCTCTTCCCAAGGACATTGATGTACAGCTAGTAAACTTATGATGTTTATGTAATAAGAGGTATTTATAAAGAGGCTTGACACATAACTGCCATTTCTTTGAAAAACAAAGTGCAGAAAATAAAGGCAAGGAGGGGCTAAATGTGATTTCTGTGAAGAACTTATTTGGACTATGCTGGGCATGAGACCTTATTCTGCTGCCTGTCCTCAGTAGGACCACACCTCAGCCAGCCCAGAGCTGGACGCAGGGATGAATGTCACCTCCAGGTCAGGCCCTGGCTGCAGGCATGGATGGGGCTGTTCACTTCACGCAGATCCCTTGCCAAGCCCTCTGTCTCCCAAGGAGAGCGTTTTCCTGGGGCAGCAGAGGCTGGCTGTTTGGATGTACTCGACTCACCCACCCTGAGGCAAAAAAGGTCTCCAGACTCGGTTTTGCAGCTCAGTGGCCGCTGCTCAGACTCAGAGCAGCGTGTGCGGAGCTCAACCGCTTCTCCTCAAGGACTGTTTGCAGTTCCTCCCAGGCTTACGTGCCGTCTCTGTGTGCGCTCCGCACAAGGCCGTCCCCATACCTGATCGTTACAGAGTTCCACTGAAAACGAGACCTTCATTGGGCTCTGTTTTCTTATCTGAGCCCTAAAGCGGAGGCAGCATTAGTTGCTAAGAGCTGGGCCAGAGACTTTTGCCTCCTCTCCATCTCAGAGAGTTCACTTTGCAGAATAGATCTGGCTTCACACAACATCCTTGCCATCCCCCAGTCTTTAACATCAAAGTCTAAAAGCATTTCCTGATTTGGCCTTGAGTATTAGGTAATAGAGACTGTAAAGGAAGCAGAAAGATTTTTGTCTTTTCATTTATGATACCAATCGCCCAGATAGAAAGGAAGCTGCAGTGAGTTACAATGGCAGGATGCAGACATTAGTTAGCAGGTTCCCTCTCCTCCCCCCACTCCGAGCTGACTGAATGGGTGACACGCGGCCCCCTACCCCCACTCACACTGATTTATGGCACATTCAGCCAATAAGTTGGAGGGTCTTTTAGCAACACAGCCTATCTGTCCCAGCCTAACTATTTAGAGGCTCTTTGTTCCAACAAACCACTTTCATTCCTAGCTCCTTCGTCCAGTTGGAATTGAATTACTTCCGTCATCCATGAGGGTGCTGTACGCCAGGTCTTCCTTACAGTTTGAAACCATTAATACCCTTTGGTTGAAGGGCTTTAATGTGGGACATTAGGCATGACTGCACTAGATATTTTACTGTCACAAAAACAAATTGGGCACAATCATGAAGCAGTGAGATGGAGATGCTCTAGATTGTGATGCTCAAAATAAAACAATGAAAACTATGTGTCATGTGCATCCCAAGAAGACATGCCACCCATCAGAGTCTCTGTTGCCCCCAGAATTGAGTTAAGTAAGCTGATATTCAAATTCTTCCCGATGTGATTCAGCGCCTTTTCTGGCCCCGTCCCCCTCTAATGTCCCCCATCACCGCCTCATCCGACTGTACCGCATCGCCTCCTCGAGTCACATCTGCCCAGCACTTCATGCATCCATGTCTGTCTGCACTTGCCCCTGCCTCGAGGTGTCCCTGTCTTATCTGTCTAACAACGAACTCCTATGCCCTAAAGCAATATCCTGTTCATTTCCAAAGCCCAGAGCAAACACCACCTCATCCATGCAGCCTTCTCTGATTCTCACATAGTCCGAATGAATCTCTGCTTGGCACTCCCGCCACTCCAAAATTACCTGAGTTGCTCCTTCTTCATCTTCATTTTCTGTGATTTAGTCATTTTAATTTTTTAAATACAGTTGACCTCAGTATTGTATTATTTTTGGATGTACAGGATAGTGGTTAGACATTTACATAACTTACAAAGCGATCCCCCCCGTAAGTCTAGTACCCACCTGGCACCACACATAGTTATTACAATATAACTGACTGTGTTCCCTATATTGCTCTTTACATCCCCATGACTGTTTGGTAACTGCCAACTTGTACTTCTTAATCCCTTTACCTTTTTCACTCAGACTCCCAACTCCCTTCCCATCTGGCAACTATCAGTCTGTTCTCTCTATGTATGAGTTTGTTTCTGTCTTGTTTGTTCATTTATTTTGGTTTTTAGATTCCACATGTTAGCTAATTCTCTGTTGGTCTCTCTTGTTAGACTTTAAACTGCTTAAGGGAAAATGGTTCTTGTTTATCTGGGAATGTTCCTACCATTTCTAGCACCTAGAACAGTGTCCAGTATGTGGTAGATGTTCAGTAAATAGTTATTTAATGAATGGAAGAGTAATGTGATTTCTCTCCAATGTTAGATTCTTCCTAGAAAAAGGTGGGAAAAAACAGCCTTAGTTGGACTGCTGATTTGAATAATTTGAGTAAAACTGCTCGTGTCTTTAGGTTTTAGTGGATTAATTTTAAATTAAAAATATAAAAGCATTATGTCTTCAACACGAATTATATTCCTGTTTTAATCTTAAAGGCAAGGCAATACTCTCAGAAACCTACCTTTCTTCTCTATAATATTTTCACTTCCTGCATTTCAAACACAATATTTCTTCACATTGTGATTAAAATTAGGTATTTTACTGACAGAATGAAAACATTTTATTCAGCTATGTCTTTGGAGATGCCTAAGGATGGCGTGGCCCAGCATGCGTGGCCAGTGCCACTTAAGCAGATGACTTCAGACTGCCTCTCAAGGTCCCTGTGCTTTTCATAAAGGCAGTAGTTCCTCATTCCATGATATCCTCGGGGCAAACTAGCCCCGCCAATCTGAGGGGATGCTCACTGTCTGGTCGGACATCATCTCTGTTTCCATGTCCCCCAAACAGCACTAGATCTGCCTGTTACAGCAAAGCCTTATCAGTGGGCTGTGATGTATTGACCTGTTCCTGCCTACTTGAAGGAAAAAGTGACTTAAGTGCTCCCTACCCAATGTGTGTTGAGTACTTTTCATTTACCTGCCCAGATCCACGCCCTTCCCTTTTCTACTCTGTTTTGGACCCCAGGGGGCTGCTGTATGCTCCTATGGCTTTTGGCTTCTAGTTGGGTTCAACCAATCGGCAGGAGATGGGTGGTTAGTTGGGGTTGTGATTTCTTGAACTTGTTTCCTGTGGGCTGGCCATATCTCCCCATCGAGGGTCACAGTTTTTGTCAGGTGGTTGTCACCACTCAGTCTCATTTGCCTTCAAATTGTCCCTTCAGGCCTAGGGCTGGTAAGAGATCCAGCTGTTACTAGGCCTGAGGCACTGTGGCCTTAGGGACAGTCCCTTGTCAGTAGTCTCTATGTCTCCCCTCAGATGGCCCATGCACTAACCTTTCCTATTAAGGCCTGACCGAACTACCATATCATATCAGACAAGGCTCAGGGGTCCCAGATTTGGTTTTGCTTTTAAATCTCCTTCCCCTTCTGAAGATCTGGTGCCCAAGTCTTTAGTGGGACAGGTATTAGACAGGGGGGAGAAAAGAAGAAAAATGAATGAGGTTCTCTGCCTGGCAACTCCCTTTATTAACCTTCATGGGACACATCTCAACACTAATAAAAATCCAAACCAAACAACTGAGAGAGAATTTAAAAGGATAAAAAGGATTGTAGAAACCTAAAATCGGAAATGGGGAGGGATCTTGTCCATTCCCAGAGCCACATTCTGAGGATAGCTTTTATATCTACAACACCCTTACCTAAAGAAAGAATTTTGAGTGTTGGCCTCTTCCTCTTCATAGCTGGACGCTAATCTCATTATGCTCCCCTCCCTGACTTTATCGAAACCTAATTACCTCCCAGAGGGCCAGCCTCCAAACACCACCACACTGGCAGTTAGTGCTTCAATATAGGATGTGGGGAGACAAAAAAAATATGGTGAGTCCAGTACAGTGCCTGACACGAAGATAGCCTTCTATGGTGGTCAGTATGAGATCCAGAGTGTACTTCTATGTATCACATGGATGGTGACTAGATGGTGTGGTCAGTGTCCTCCTCTTGGGGAATTCATGTGGGAAGTTTGCAGCTAGTCAGTCCGTGGTCCCTGGAGCCTTGGAAGCGGATACCCAGTAGCTGAGTCACGGTAATGTGGTGGGTACAGTGCCGGGAAAAGACAGAGCAGACACCACCTGCCGAGGGAGCCACGAGGAGGTGGGGGTACTACAGGACATGGTCCCCTTCCAGTTAGTTCTCAAGCAGGTCTTTTCCTAGGCTTAATGAACTACTAGTTAAAAAGTTGGAGAGAAAGAGAGAGGGAGAGTTTCTTTTTTCTAATGAAAGTCCCAGGATTTAGTATTATTGAACTGAATTGGGTCGCATGACTGATCATCCTGCATCGGTCACTGTGGCCTGGGTCACATGCCCACACCAGGAGCTTGAGACTGGCCCTCTATCCTACTTAAAATGGGGATAGTCTTATCAGAAGAAGGGAGGGGAGATGGACGTGCCAAAGAGCAAACCCACTGCAGTTTCTTAGCACCTGAAAGGGACCATTGAGCCCAGCTACCATGCAGAGAAGTAAATTCCTTCTTCTCTCCATCATGTGCATGTGGTCCACACTTTGAGGGTTTCCAGTGACAACAAGCTGACCAGATGTCCAGGTGGGCCACCCGATGTGCGTGGAACGGCCCACGCTGTCAGTGGGCCCTGCTACCGGTTCCCGTTTCTGTCCTACATGTGCAAAAACACCACCCAAACTGAGTCCCCCCTCTGCACGACCACCTTTGGAATTTCAGAAGACAGTTAACAATAAGAATGATTACAGGGGAATTAAAATCAAGCAATCATTTTCTGGAAGGAATATATTTTCGCATTTAGCTACATGTAACATCAGAAAACTCACTTCTAATCAATTAAAAGGAAAAGCCCCAAGCCAAAAATGTTAGGTGTCCAAAGGCCCTCTTTCCTGCTCCCCTACATGAAAGCCTGTATAACTAATGACCGTATTCATGTGAATAATGTGCAGCACTGTTGCGGGAATGAGCACTAAGCCTAAACAGCGGTGTTAGCTGTGGGATGGCGAAGGCTCCCTGGATGTGGAACACAACAGTGGTTTGTATGGATGATCTACTCTGTCCAGCAAGGAAATGGAATGACTGTGCTTCGAACTGGCTCACTTTAAAATGTTACTTTAAGAATTACAACCAGGCAAACTGATGTGCAGATGAACCTGGAAACACTTGGGTATAAGCCAAAGAAAGCGCTCAGGACTCAGTGTGCTCACTGCAGAAGCAAACCCCTTCGGCACCCCAGAGGGTCCCCTGTGGGTACGGCTTTTGCCTGAGGCTCAAAGTGGGAAGATCAGTGACTAAATGAGAGGGCCTCAGTCATGACCTTTGGGCACCTCGTCCATTTGCCCAAACCTCCTTAAGAAGACCTGAGTCACTCTCTGACAGAGACAAGGAAACTTTTTAATCTGATAAAGTGAGTCTCCTTAAACCCAGAATTGGCTGTTGGAGGACATAGAACGTTTTCCTGGAAGGTCAGTCTGGGAGGTCTGAGGTCAGAGGTGACAGCATGAGACCCTTAGCTCACTGGGAGTCTTCTGCATCCTGCAAATGTCCATCCATGGCCAGAAAAGGAGTTTTTATTGGCTATCCTCATTTGGTCCTAACCCTTCTTTCTGCTAAAGGCAAGAAGAAACCTGTAGCTTGCAGAGCTTTGAGTGAACATCGAGCTATTTCAGAGTTCCGACTCCCCATCAGAGCTGATCTTCAGGCTAAAACCTCTAGGTTCTTCTTGCTCTCCTCTGAGTGGTCCCTTGTGCACCTGTTGCCTGTGTGTCCCAGACCTGTCCCACCTGGTCTTTGGGGCATTCTGCTGCACCCAGTATCTTTGACTGCAGACCTTGCACTGCCTCTGTATCCATCTCTGTGCTCTGCGACCTCCTGTGTACCCTGGAAGCCCTGGTGGTCCTTGGCTGCTTTGATGCCTGTGGTACCACCCTCAGCTACGGCTGCTCTGCCATCCCTGCATGCCCTCCCAAACCCAGTGTTGTGCCCGATGTGGACCTTCTTTGGAAATCCTTGGACTCTCCTTCAACCTAGTTTGGGTTTCTAGTATCTCAGCCCAGCGATGGAGGAAGCAGAGACTCTTCTGGGGAACCCCACAGCAACTCAACTCTTTGTTCTTCCCGGTCTCGTCTTCGAAGTCTTCTCAGAGACATCCCAGACGTCTGGCCTTGTAATAAATTCTATGTTCAGATCTCCAGTCTGATAGAGAAAGGGAAGTCTGGAGCTTAAAACAAAACAAAACAAACTTTCTCTCAGCCAAGGCATGCTTTGTTTTATTTTTTTAAACAGCTTTATTCAAGTATATTTTATGTATCTCAGAATAAATCTTTAAATAATTTTAGTAAATTTATAGTACAACTATCATCAAAATGCAGTTTTAGAACATTTTCATCACCTGAAAAAATTTCCTCCCACCCGTCTGTAGTTGATCACTGTTCCCATTCCAAGAGCCAGGCAACCACTGATCTGCTTGTCCCTGTAAATGTGCCTTTCTTCGGTGTGTCATGAACACAGAATTATATAATGTATAGCCTTTTGGTCTAGCTTCTTTTACTTAGCATAATATTTTTAAGGGAGATTCATGTTGTTGCATGTTCCATTCTTTTAAATCCTGAGTAGAATTATATAAATATAACATTTCATGTATCCACTCACTATTTGATAAACATTTGGATAGTTTTCTAGTTTTAGTTATAAATAATGCTGTTATAAATATCTGTGTACATGTCCTAATATGGTCATATTTTTTATATCTATTAGTAGAATTCCTTGGTTCTCTGTGAGATAAGTTCTTTAGAAAAATCTTTTGTCCAAAGATATGGAAAATATTTCTGATCAGCTTTTTCTATTCTGAGGCAATGGCAGAAATTATGCTAATGGTTAATAATTTAGGGAGTACTAATGATACTTATGAAAAAATAAACAGACCCTGTGTCCCATTTTCTCGCAGCATTATGACCAGGCTCCAGACAAGTTTATGAGAAATCACCTATTATGAAGAGGCCTGAACAAAATAATCTGAATTGCGAATTTCCTATTTTTCCACACTTGCCTCCTATAGCACTATACCACTTCCCCTTGAATGTATAAAGTGATGCATCAATATTGGAGATCTTGCTGATGGCTGTGGGTGTACTTTAAATGTTAATTGAAAAGCTTAACTGTCCTTGAATTATGTTTTGGTTTGGACATGTGGCTGGTGCTGTGAGAATACCTGTGTTGGCTTGTCTTCAGGCTTTCCTGGTAAGAATTTTCTAATGAGACTTTTCACCAGGGAAGCAGAAGAGTTGACATCTGAAAGTTTCTTTCCTTCAGCAGAACCTGGAGTTTTTCCAGTTTGGCCTCTTTATTTTACTTTCTCTGCTATTCCAAAACTAAGCCCATGCAAATCCAAGGCCATGCTAATTTTCATGGCTGGTTCAATTTCTCAGAGTGTAATAAACTGTTCTCCAAACCTACATGTTAAGAATTTCTGATAAATAGCAAACTCCCTAACAATTCTTCTTCTAATCACAAGTAGTTGGCACATAAAGTGGCTTGCCATCTGTACATGTGCATGTTTAAAATTCTTCGGATATTAGCAGATTCTTTTCTGTTTTGAATGAATCCAGTTTTGTGGCTGCATAATTAAATGTTTCCTAGCCCTGGCTGGCTGTGATTTCTAATGAAATAGAAACCATACGTTCTAAGTGGACTCAGCCAAAAGCATTTGTCTTTACTTGTAAGAAATTGAATCAATTAAAAATTTTCCACGTCATAGGAAAATTTTTTTTCTTGAGTAATGGGAATAAAGTACTATGAAGTATTTCAAAGAATGATAGAAGGCTTACTCAAAAGCTGCAAAAATGGGTGATTTAATCTGAAATTTTTAGACTTTTAATATTGAATTTTCCCCTCACTCATAATAAAAATATGACTTTCCTTAAATTATATTCATAAAATGATACTGTTTAAAGCCCTTCTCACAAGGAAGTTCCAGCAGTGAGGAGCAATAAGCACAAGTTAGGCACATGTTGGGAAGGAAGGCCGCCCGCCAGGGAAATCCCAGATTTGCAGCTTCCTGGCTGTGTCACCTCGGGCAAGTTATTTCCATCTCTGTGTCGCATGTTTTCTCATCTGCAGAATGGAGCTGATAACACAGCACCTCCCCATGGGATTTCATAAAGAGTAAGTGAATTATTATGTGTAAAACGTTCTTAAGAGGTTCTAGGCTATAGGAAGTGCTGTGTACTACTGGTATCAGTAATTGCTGAGTCTCCTGGTGAGCTTGTTTGAGAGATTAAAAGGTTCTTAACAGCTCTGCTATTAATAAATCGAGAGAGATACACAGCAATTATTAAGTACCTTCTATGGGCCAAGCACTATTTCATGCAATTCCCACAATTATCCAGAGAGGTATGTTCTTGCACCATTTTTTTCCTCAGAGGATGCTGAGGTGCAGGGAGATTGAGAGTACCGCTCAGTGGCTCATGGGAAGAAGAGGAGAGTGGAGCTGGGATTTACACCCAGTGCCAACAGGCCCCACACTCCTGAGTCCTACCACGTACCATGAAGCCTCTATGATGAAAGTGAGAATATAGGGTACCAGTTAAGTAGCGTGTGATCTGTTCCTTACCACCTGTGTCATCATGACCCAATGATGACCTTTTGACATTATTTCCAAAGAATTCTAAATGGCAGGTAATGAATAGAGACCAGATGAGATCAAGGTGAAATTGCAGAATAAGTGGTAATGCGGCTTCATGTAATCTTGTACCTTCCATGTCTCTCTGAAAAAGCGCTTCACAGAATCTAGAGAGCAAGGAAGGACCTTGGAAAGAAATATATGTTGCCCTCATATTTCAAGTGAGAGAAAAGAGGCAGAGAGAGCT
>PVKM010032788.1:0-16247 GCA_004027735.1 Carollia perspicillata
GTTTTAATTTGCATCTCTCTGATAGCTAGCGATATTGAGCATCTTTTCATGTGTTTCTGGATCCTCTGCATGTCCTCTTTGGAGAAGCGTCTATTCAAGTCCTTTGACCATTTTTTAATTGGATTGCTTGTCTTCTTAGAGTCGATTTGTGCAAGTTCTTTATATATTTTGGAGATTAAACCTTTGTCTGAGGTATCATTGGCAAATATGTTTTACCATACGGTTGGTTCTCTTTTTATTTTAATGCTGTTTTCTTTAGCTGTGCAGAAGCTTTTTATTTTGATGAGATCCCATTTGTTTATGCTTTCCTTTATGTCCCTTGCTCTAGGGGACATATCAGTAAAAATGTTGCTGCATGAGATATCTGAGATTTTCCTGCCTATGTTCTCCTCTATGACTTTAATGGTGTTCTGGGTTATATTTAAGTCTTTCATCCTCCTTGAATTTATTTTTGTATATGGTGTAAGTGGGTGCTCGAGTTTCATTTACAGTGGGAATTAATACCACCATGGCCACCCCTGTATCACAATAACATGTGCTTAATACATATTTTCCCAGTCTACTTTTATTGTTCACCGAGACAACCCATACTAATGTTCCCTAACTGTTTCTCGTGACATTTATGGTCACCTTTCTAAATAATAACTCATGCTGCTGTTTGAGAATTCCAGTTTTGGGCATTAGGTGTTGAATTTTTGTATGCAAGATAAGAATTTAACTGTACATAACACCACTCACAAAGAAATCATTACTTTCCCTATCATCCTCTCAATATATTTGTGTCAGTTTTTTTAATTTAAAACAATATTTAGTATACATTATGAGCATATAAATATTATTCACAGTTGAACCACAAAGCATACCTAATTACATTTCTTGTAAAGTTTTGTTTAGCCTGGTGTTCATAATGGCCTCTTATTGTTCGTCCCCTTCCTTATTTTTCTTCATAGCTAAAACCACCATATCCCCAACCTCTCCTACATAAATGTCCACTCACCATATTTGTACAGATCCAGTATTTTACAACTCTCACTTTTATTGTTGTGTTTGTTTATTTTTCCTGAATACATCTTTTAATAACCCCTGTCCTTTGTTCCAGTTTCAACAGGAGTCCTGTCACCTTGTGGCTTCTGTTTGGATACTGCTTGTGTGAGCAAGTTCAGGTTTACCGGTTTAAAGAGAATAAGATAGTTTAGGTTGAAAATAACATTCTTCCACATTTTTAAGAAAAAAATTTAAATTTCATTAAATTCTAGCTGCCAACATTGCCATTCTGTGTCTTTAAATGTTGTGCAAACTTTTTCTTCCTCTTTTTTGAAGCTTTTTAAATATACGTTTAAAATGATGTTTTAAAATTCTTCAAGCAGTACATTGGATTGCTCATTTTTGAAAAGATAAAATAAAATCCTTCAAGCAGCACTTTAGATTGCTCATTTCTGTACACAATATGCTAGGCACTCATAGCAGTCTTCCCATCTGGAAACGTAAGCCCTACCATTCTGGGAAGTTTTTTTATCCTTACTTTTTAAAAATATTTCTTTATTTTACTAAAATGTTAAATGCTATGAGCTGAATCCCTCTCTTATATTTTATTCATCTCTTTTCAATAACTTTTTAGTCATGGAGAGTTATTCGACTTTATGTTCTATACCTTATCTTAAAATTCCTAATCCTACTCTCATAATTACAAGAAATTATTTTTTAAATTATTTGAATAGTCACTCATATAAGTACTTGTTCTTGCTTCACAATATATATTTCTTTTGGGAAATTATTTACAGTTCCTTGAAATTTCCCTCATAGTCTCTATTACATGATATTTTATAGTTTCTATATTCTTATTAATTTAAACGTTGACTTTTTCACATTGGAGGACTTTCCCCCGAAATATCTGGTTATTCTCTAATTTAAAGTGAGATATTCAAATCGAAAAATTTATTGAAAGCCTTTTGTGTGTGCCGAAGGGAGAGTGATGAAAATGTTGACAGCAGGGATTCCCTGTACCAACAGTGATTAGATGGGACCTAGGTATTTTGTTGGAAGACCTCCAAATGTTACGGTTAGTAGGTCTTATATATTAGGCCACTATGTGATTTCCAGAAAGGAATCATATAGTCTAGGGGATATACTTAGCTGCTGCCTTTATGTAAATCAGAGCAAAGGAATATAAATCACAATCCGTTGTGCAGATATTTTTATTTAATCCCTCTGTTCTCAGGTATATTACCACTACTCTCAGTTTTGCCTGTAATCTCTGAGACCAGAGACCCTCAATTCAAAATTTCCAAAGATAAAACTTCCTGTCTTCCACCGGATTTGAGGAGTGAAAATCCTCAAATGTCGGAAGATTAAAAAATCTTTATGTAACAAAGAAACAGATTAATAAAAAAATACCTTCAACAGTCCTTTTTTGTCTTGCCTAACTCTATACATTTCTCTCCTCAGATATCTGCTGTTTCTCATGTCCTAGCTTTTCCAAGACTCTGAAGCATGAACCAGTTACTTACCTCCTACTCAAGCAGATTAATGTTTCACTTGTCTATCAATGTGGCTGTCACTTCCTATTTAATTCCCACCTTCCAAAATTGTACAGACATCTTTTGTTGTTTTACTTATGTCATTTGTTTCTTTTGGTTTCATGTTAGTGTGGTTTTTAGAAATAAATTAGGGTACACTGTGTCTCAATCTATTACAGTTAATAGGATAACCATAATCATCCTAGTTTCTCCTTGCACATAGTTGTAGTATGACAAGACTTACCATCTTTTCCTGCTTGGAATGAAGTGTCATGTTCGGCTTGTTGATCATCCTCCCTTAGTAAGAGCTGAAACAAGATTCAGGCTTACAGGAAACAAGACTATTGAGGTTTGCCTAAACTGAGCAAAAGATGTGTTTTTTTTCCTAGTGCACACATTTCTAGCTTAGCAGGATGTCACATTAAAGTTTCAAGCCAAGTTACCAACTAGTAATGACGTCTTTGTCCCTCATTGTCCACCAGCTATATAATTTCCCAGGAATATTAAGAATAAATAATTTAATACATACAAAAATTATCGATAGTTTCGAACGTTCCTGAGTTCCTTTTCAAAATACTTTATCTTCTCTCTATATATATATACATATATATTAGATATATAGTGATAATATTGATATAGATATAGGTACAGATATAGATATAAACATTATATATAGGAGTGGGCAAATGTAGGTTTCCCATTGTATGTGAAACACCAAGTTTATTCTGGTATTTTTATTTATTTATTATTGTATTATTTACTTGTATTACAAATGTAAACATACTTTTGCCCATTCCTGTATATTCAACATATATAAATGTGTATAAATATATTGTATATGTGTATATTATATATGCACACAAATAAAATTTTTAAAATATAACTTTTAAGAAGGGCATATTAATAGTTCATGATCTGATTGTAGCAATTCGACTACATTCTTTGCTTATATTTTGCAACTTATCCGCTGAAGAATATACATTTCATGTTTATTGGGGGAAATAATTATAAAGAAACCAACTTTAGTGAATATAACTGTTGATTATTTCCTGATAAATTATAGAAAGTTTGAAGAAGATAATAATTAGAGAACCTTGAACTGGGAGTAAAGATTTCAGCATCTCAAAGGTCAGTTACTAAATTTCAATTGGATGCCTGCAAAAACATGTTAAAATCACCTTTTAATGAGCTCGGAGTTACCCTAAACTTCTGTTTTCTTCCTGAAAATTTGAGGAGGTCTCAGAAACAGAAAACATGTGGCGATGCGAGTTCTGAGCATGAATGGCCTCGTTGCTCTGATCTTGTGCAGCCGCCAGACCTTGACTTGCCTCAGCGCTTTAACACAGAACAAACATGCTTTGAGTCTCCACTGCGGGTCCCCAATGTGTCTCATCAACCTGGGCAAGGAAACGAAGACCAGAGGTGCCTGCCATGTACACTGTTCAGTGGACTCGCTCTATCAAATTGTATTTTAATATCCCACTCAGCCCAGAAGTGAGTTTAACAATTTTCTGTAGCTTAGTAATTTTCAGAATGCATGTGCGAGTCTTGTGCTTCTCATCAGAGTTAAAGGAACTGTATTAATCTTTTCATTGTCTCTCCTCATGTAGAGCAGAATGACTGATTATTTGGCACACACTCAAGTACCTCCTGGTGCCAAACAGATGGAGTCTGTTCAGGAAGAACCTCAGTTGGGCAAAAATGTACTCCATGATTGTGTGTTTGTGAAGACAAACAATTGGATGGGCTTCTTTTTCCTATACTTTTGTTTTTTGGATTCTGAACTGGAGGGAAAAAAATCATCCTGAGTTTATTGCTGTCTCTGGTATTGATCTGGATTCAATTGAATGAGAACAAATTTGCAACTATTCTGAAACTTCACTGAATCAGTTAATGCTGGGAATTATAAAATACATATAAACACTTCATTATTTTATTTCAGACATAGGAAATTATTACTGTTATTGCAGCCCCAGGTCTCTTCTTCCTAACGTACTTTCTGCACCTGCGTCCATTCATTTATTTTTGTAAATATTTTTAATATACTCACAGCACCAGACACTTATCTAAACTCTGAAGATAATGAAAGAAACAAAATGTAGAAACCCAGATCCTTATGCCACTCACATTCTAATGGGTAGAAAAATAAACTGACAATAATCAAAATAAATAAGGGAAAATATGCCAGCAATGATTGCTATATAGAATAACAACACAGGCTAAGGGGGAAAAGTCTACCCATAAAGCGAGAGTTTTATTGTTTTATATAACTAAATCATGGACAATATCTTCAATGAGGTGCCACTTGGAAATGAATAAGTAAAACCTGTACATAGCTGAGAAAAGAGAAGGTAAATATTCTGAAGTAAGACACATGGGTCTTCATAGCATACTTTAGAAACTGCAAAGAGCTAATATGGCTAAAGCATGGTGAGAAAAAAATGGTGAGAAAGCAGACAAAAAGGCAGGTGTCAAATCATGTAGAGGTGTCGAGGCATTCATAAGGACTTAAATTCTACTCTAAGTGAGACGGGAAATAATTAGAGTACTTTAAACAGAGGAAGGACACAATGATTCACATTTCTCTTTTTAAATCATTTTTTATTGTTATTCTATTACAATGTCTCCATTTTTCCCCCTTTGCCCTTCTCTGCCTATCCCGCACTGTGCTCCCACGGTCAGCTCCCACACTGTTGTCCATGTCCATGGGTCAGTCATAAATGTTCTTCATCTAGTCCCTTCCCCTTCTTTCCATCAATATGCCCTTCCCCTCCCTTCTGGTGACTGTTAGTCTGTTCCATGTTTCCATGCCTGTGGTTCTATTTTGTTCATTAGTTTATTTTGTTCATTAGATTCCTCTTATAGGTGAAATCACATAGTATTGGTCTTTCACCAACTGGTTTATTACATTTAGCAAAATATTCCCCAGTTCCATCCGTGCTGTCACAACGGTTCCAGGAGTTCCTTCTTCCTTTCAGCTTTGTAGTATTCCATTGTGTACATGTACTAAATTTTTTTGATCCACTAATATACTGATGGGCATTTAGGCTGTTTCCAGCTCTTGGCTCTTATAAGTAGTGCTGCTAGGAACATAGGGGTGCATCAGGTTTACGAATCGGTGTTTCAGGATTCTTAGGATATATTCCAGCAGCAGAATCACTGGGTCAAAGGCAGATGACTTTCTACTTTTTGAGGAAATGACATACATTTTCCACAGTGGATGAATCAGTCTGCACTCTTACCAACAGTGCACTAAGGTTCCCTTTTCTCCACATCCTCACCAGCACTTGTTGTTTGTTGAATTATTAATGATGGTCGTTCTGACAGGGGTGAGATGATATCTCATTGTGGGTTTAGTTTGCATCTCTCTGATGGCTGTAATGTTGAGCATTTTTTCATATGTCTCTGTGCTATCTGTGTGTCCTTGGAGAAGTGTGCATTCTCGTCCTTTCACAATTTTTAATTGGATTCATTGTCTTCCTGGTTTTGAGTTGTATGAGTTCTTTATATATTTTGGAGATCAAACTCTTGTCTGATATATCATTGGTAAATATGTTCCCCCGTAGAGTCAATTCCTTTTTCATTCTGATGATGGTTCCTTTAGCCATGCAGATCATTTTTAGTTTGATTTAGTCTCATTTGCTTATTTTTCCTTTATTTCTCTTGTCCAAAGACATATATTGGTAAAAATATTGCTACATGGGATATCTGAAATTTTCCTGCCTACATTATCCTCTAGGAGTTTTATGGTGTCACAACCTAACATTCAAGTTTTTGATCCATTTTTAGTTTATTCTAGTGTATGGTGTAAGTTGGTTGTCTAGTTTTTTGTTTTTTGTTTTTTTTGCATGTATCAGTCCAGTTCTCCCAATACTGTTTATTGAAGAGGCTGTATTTACATTTATTCCATCATATGCTTATGTCCCTCTCTAATATTAATTGACCACATTATGAAATAGCAAACATATAGGAACAAAGTTGAAGAAGAATAGCAATAACCATAAATTCCATGCCAAACAAACCACAATTTATAAAGGCAGAAAGAAAATAAGAGAATATTACAAGAGGTGGGAAAAGAATGTGAGCTGACTAAAGGAAAGGAGAATGATTTTGAGAGGATAGAAGGAGGAGAAATAGTAAAAGTAAGGAATAGGAATAAGGCATAGTATGGGAGAAATAAAATTTACAACAAAAATAAGAAAGGGCAGGAAGAAAGCAAAATGGAGTAATAAAAGGTAAGGGTACTATGTGGGAAGTGGGGTATAATATATTTTATATTTAAAATATAAATAAAATAAAACTAATTTAAAATATAAATAAAAAGAATAAAAATATACAAACAATAGTGAATTAGTTGGAATACAATTGAAGCAAAAGAAAAAGTATTAAAAAGCTATGTGAAAGAAAGAAAAAGATAAACAAATTCTGAAGAAGAATGAGGTGGAATTTGCCCCAGCAGAGTTTGGCATTTGCCTTTGTCTTCTCTTTTTGGAGAAAAAGAGAGAATTAAAAATTATCTTAAGGGTTGCTAAAAATTTGAGGACTCTGAAAGTGCATCATCTCTGCAAAGGTCATATATCAGTTATTCTATAGGATCAAGTATACACCATTGGGTCCCTGAATTTAGTAAATGCTCACATATTCCTCTAAAGGATGCTAACCTTCTTTTCTCAGTAACCAACAATGCTAATGATGAGGGCTACTTTCTCTTCTGATCACCTTCATTCCTTGCATTTCCTCTTTTTAATCTCTTCTGGGCTCAGTGTTGCTACTGAATGTGTTTGAGGAGCCTACAATCCTTTCAAAATGATTTGCTAATTCTGGATAGGAGAGTCAAATCTATTCACACACCCATTAGAATGCATTCCCAGCAAAAGCTCTTAGTATCATGGTGGTGTTGATAAAACTGGCTTTAATGGAAGTACGTTTTTCTTTAAAAAAATCAACTTTTGTGAACATAAGCAGACAAAACTTCTGAGAAGACAGAGCAAATATGCATTTTCTGAAACCTCCCTCTATGTACCAGAAAAGTGGCAGCCTAGCAAAACAGAAACTTTTAGACGACAGTTACCCTACTTCAGACAAAAACCAAAGACAAAACAATGGCTCCTCTCCCATCCGTTTCAGCAAAGTCTAAGAGGGAAGCCTAGATTTCCACCTTCATCAAGCTGTAATGACTAGTCTCAAACCCCCTCATCAGGGTGAGAGAAAACTGAAGAGGGAAACAGAATGTTCATCCTGGCAAGAGGGTAAGGATCCCGGCCCAGTGGTGCCAAGGGAGACTGCATAAGGAATCTGTATTTCCATCCCCACTGAGCACTAATGAGATGCTGATTTTTTCTTCCTGCTTGGGTGGTGACAGGGGACTTTTAGTAAATTGTCAGTACAATTGACTACCACCAGGTGCTAATCAGGTCACCCACCTGCATTTTCAGTAAAAGCCAGATAGGGAACAGTAAGGAGGCACTCTAGTCCCCCAAGCCAGGGATGTGTCACTGAAAGCCTACTGGAGAGCAGAAACTACCGCCCCTGTCTAACAGTAATGAGGGGTCTACTGCTGGAACGTCAGCAAAGGGTGAGTGCGGGACCTCGGCTGCTCCCACCTTTGTCTCTACTGTCTCCTTTTCCTGTGTGGGTCACTATAGGTGAACTCAGTGAACATTCATTTAACTAGGTGGTAATTGTTTTTATGATCCAGGACCATGACAATCTGAAAAAAGAATGTAGGTAGCTGAATCAGAATTTAATTTCTAATTCCCTAGGCCCCCTTTTGTCCTGATGGCTACTCAGATACAATATCACTTAGGCTTCCTTAGGGTAGGAAGGCAGGGAAAGAAGGAAGCATCATGCCTATGAGGGGTCACAGAAAATTTCCAGTTTTTAAATTAGGCCTGTGTAACCTTTCTTCCCTTTGTTATCCTCAAGATGAACAAAAGAAAACAAACCCTTGTTGAGAAAAGCGATTTTTGGTGACCCAAACTGCCTCACTCAGGTGTGTAGAACAAGGGGAGTTGAGAAATCTGGTTTTGATTCTAAAAATAGAATCAAAAGTCTTGAGCTGATTTTGAAAAGTCTATTTTACCTCACGTAACTCCAGCAACCCGAGGATAATAAGGGGTATAAAGTGTCCATCAAATGCCATGAGAATTGATCTATTGTTAGGTAGTCTTTGAGACAAAATCAGCACCATTGGCAGAATGTAGATGATCTGAGAAGTGAAAACATGCCACAATTTGATTTCAAGGGCAAATATAGTTCCAGACATAGACTGAAACACCAGCAAAATAGCAAAACAGTTGTCCTCAGACTGTCCAGTTTGTCAGAAGCAGGCAGAGGCATTACCCCATGCAACATGGCCTCTGTCACCATGAGACAAATGAGGTCATTATTGACATGAGCCACATGTAGTTGGGCATGAAAGAGTAGATTTTGCACTAAAATCATACATTCTTAACTGTGTACCTCGTCCATAAGGTGAATGTTTCGCCATGTCGGGTGTGATGATGGATTCAAGATGAGATTTCTGTGATAGAGTGTGGTGTTGGCTTGATCAGCAACTTGATTGTAGTTCGTTTCACCAGAGAATGGGTCCCTACTGTGGAAACAACCTGAGTGATCCAGACTTTACAGTCAGCAGCATTATTTATTTCTGCACTTTATGTCTCCAAAGATGGGAATCTTCAATATGCCAGTCTGTAGCCTTCCAAGTGACAGCTGGAAGACTGGATGGATCATTGTCAACAATCGAAAACTTAGTAAAATATGGCATACTTTATTGTTATGAGTATTGTCTAAGGCAAGGATAATAACCTTAAGTTTAGCCTACTGTGCTAACTGGCCCTCGACACAGTGATTCTTCCAGAGTTGCCATTGTTCCATGTGAGATCCTTGGATTTTTCTACTGGCTCCATTCAGGTATTTTTTTTTCTTTGGCTCTGGTATTCTCCTCCCACGTATACTCAGCTAAATGTGCAAGGTATCTCTCTGCATATCTGTAGAGTTTTGTCTTCCTTAAATTCTGAACTCTCTTTCCTCCACTCATTGACACTGCTGAGCTCTCCCTTAGATTCCCACCTCCTCTTTATTAAGAACTCTCTCCTGGCAGGAAGCTGGAAAATCATCAGGCACAAGTCCTCTCCCCTGCTCTCAGTGGTTGTTGTCCTGGCTGCTAGCTGCCCAATGTGTGAAACCATCAGTTCCTACATTTTGTCCCATTTTACAGTTTTATTCTGGAAGTTCAAAAGTGGAAGCTCCCTATTTTCTTTTATAGTGAGAGCAGTAAGAAGAGGCTTTACTTTAAAAGATTCTTCTTCTCAGAGAAAAGTAAGATCCAACCTCCTGGTTGGAGGTTGAAAAAAATACAATATAGGCTATATTCAGAAATAAAAATGGTGCAAGGCCTTCATGTGTTCTTTTGTACTATATTTAGGAGGACCATAGTCCCCGTATGAGAATTTAGGTTGCAGAGTCTCAGTCCTAATTCTTTTGGTTTTTTTCAGCCCTAATTCTCAAAACGATAAACCAAAGAGAATTGCACCAGCTTTTGACAGCCTCACCAATGGCATTATGGGATGGTCCTGTGATTATGACCTTATTGACCTCCTCTTCATCCTGATTTGCACACACTTTTCTTGGCAAGTAACACTCTTTGCAGTGAGGCTGATGAATTACATTCTGGGCAGGGAGTAGTCTCAGCATCACAACACCAGTTTCATGGACCACAGGCTAAGGATAAATGAGTAGAGAATATATCCAGTTTATTCATTGGATTTTCCCATATAATTTCTAGCCAAGATCACTTGCAGGGCAAAGGCAAAGCCAAAACAGACCAGTAATTCACTAACCTTCTCTTCCAGCTACTGGCTCTGCTCACTCTCTCTCTCACTTGCCTAATACACATTATGTTATATATAGTATATATTATTTACATAATATATAATATTTTGTGTATATATATTTTAATAACAACACATCTAAGTGCAGGCATTTTGAAATTCATCCTTTCAACATCAGTTCTTCCCTTTTTGGGACTGTTCTTGATGATTAGACAGAATGAATGTTTTTGCTATCTTTTCAAATAGTGAAAGACATTGGTCAGTTGTTGTTGTTGTCTGTGCATTTCCTACAGCTAACTAGTATTTTGACAAATTTTAATTTCTTATAACTATAGTGGGAGTGTCTGAGAGACTATTCTCTTTTTTAAATTCTAAGTGTGTGAGTTGAAAAGAGAGAAAAGAAAGAGAGAAAGGAAAGCCATTGTGGAATTTTTGCCCTGTAGCAAGTTCTCTACGTGTAATTGTTTATACTCCAGTATCTCATTCAACACCTTTGTGATGTTGCTGTTATTGTTTTTAATTAACAATTTAAGAAATATATATTCAGGTAGACCAAGACTTGTGTGCCTAGGCTTTCTTCAGCTCACCAAATTTATAAGTCTTTCCCTTATATTCTTAGCTTTTGGAAATTTACTATGTAAAATCAAGCATAGATTGTTCTGTTTTACTTTTATATAAAAGTAATATGATATCATTTTTAGTATAATATTTACAAGCAGTTCAAAATATAAAGAGCAGCTGCATATAATTATTCCCATTCAAGTATACATACAAATATGTTCAAGTACACAAATTTACAATTTGATAAACTTATGTGACATTCATTATGTCTTTCAACGTGATTTTTTTAAATCTAAAACTAAATCTTTTTTTAAACAAATGTAATATGCTGACTTTTAAAATTGCTGCATGGTTTCCCATTGTATGTGACAGCTTAAATTTCTTAATTATTCACTGTGCTTTGTTAGACATATAGAATATCTGTGACTTTTGTTGTAAGTCATACTGCAGCCAGGATCCATATAGTTACATCTTATTAAAAACATGTATAAATGTAGTAGTCATTTTATCCCCCTATTTGGCTCTTTCCCCCTTTCCATTTAAGAGACTGTAGCTTAATTAGCAAATGCATCATCTAGTAGCCTTGCCAGGTTTACCTCAGTGTTGCTGGGGGTTTAAATGACTGCTTCCTCATTCCAGCAGTTTTATGCTGAGTGATATTCTTAGCCAAACATCAAATTCATGATTCACAACCATCAGCTCTTAAATGTATTGGGTTTCTCAGTACTTACATTGTCAGAGCAGATTCATAGAATTATAGAAATAAGACATTGAAATGACCTATTAGGTCAACTATTCTTTACAGCTGACAGCACAAGATTGTTCTTTACGATATACATTATTAATAAGATGAGCTGGAATATGTTTTTAAGAATCAGCCCTTCCACTCAAACAAAAAAGGAAGAGGTTGTTGATGAAAACTGGGATCCATCCAAATGAATGATTTCAAAGTCAGGTAAAGAATATGGATATAGCCATATTACAATCTTAAAGAATTATGTTCAGCATTATAATTTAGTCTCATGAAAAATGTTCTATCAGTAGAACTTCTACCATTCTCTCAGGATATTTTTCCATTATTTAAGACTGATATTCTTATGTTTTAATTGGGCAAGTTTTGATTACCGAAGGAATGAACTGTATTCTAATTTTGGAAATAATGACTTAAATGAAGAAGAATGCTGGGACCCACTCATACACACGTGTATACTTTGGTAATACATAGATTGTATAAAAATTAGTTGAGGCAAAACAAAAATCTCTTCTTAGCCCAGTGCCTGACATATACTCAACAAACATGGCTCTTTCTCATTCTATTAATCACCTTTCTTACATTTTAGAATAATCTCTATTCCCTCTTTTTAAAAATTCTTTCAGTTTTAGGTGTGCATTCACTCATTAAAAGTGTGTTGAGTTGCAGCTATATTTCAAACACTGTGATAGGTAACACTGATACCATAAATCGAGAGGTGGAGTAGAGGGTGATTGTCTGCCCTTTCGGACTTTAGAGCCTAGTTTAGAAATCAATGCTTAATCAAGGAATCACAAAAATAAAGAATAAATTGCAAATGTGGTGGATGAAAAAAATGTGCAACATGAGAGTTCAGAGTAATTAAATCTAATTTTCATGAGAGCAAGACTCCTAATTTGAGAATCAAAGAGTTTGCAAGAAGTAGTGAAGAGGAGAAGTCTGAGTATTCTGCATGTATAGGGAAAAAATAATAAGGAGCAAATGCTGTATTATGAGGGGAGGCATAATACACACAGCTAACTGAGTGAATTGTGACTTGGCTGGTGAGGAGAAAATGGACCAGATGAGGCTGAGGAGATGCAAGAATGAGGCATGGGATGGAGACAGGTGGGACAAGAACAAGAGTGGATGTAAGGAAACCAGTCAGCATGCTCATGCAGTATTTTGGGTAAGATATCATGGATACTTGGATTAAGGGAGAGATGTGATGAAGTATTTTTATAGAATTTTCCATTCTTTAATTTAGGAAGCATGATGTTAAACACTGTAATGGATATTTTTAGCTTTATATCATGTGTTTTAAGGCTACAAGCCCAATTTGAAGATTGTATCAGAAAAACAAAAACAAAAACTAGAAATTTAATTTAAGAAAGACTATGAATTCACAATAAATTAGTACTTATAAGTTTATTAAAACAGGGTATAATAGAAAAAGTGATATTTTAAGATATCATTTCTTTTCCCAGTTCCACTGAAAGTTTCTAGGTAAGTAGTTGACTCTTAGCTTCAGTTAACAGTAGAGATTGATGACAGATGTTGGAAAAGAATTTACTGCTATAGATAATCCCCGATCTTTAAAAATTGTGAAGACAACACTTAGTTATTTTTCCAATGCTCTAATTATCCTTCCCATCCAATTCATTGATACTTGAAAAGTGAAGTATTCTGCTGAATAATCTTAAAACTGTGACTCTTGGTCTATGTCAACAGGGAGCATCTGTTTTTGTAGTAAAAGGAAGACTGGGTCATAATATTTTTATTCTTGGTTGTATTCAGGATGCAGATAACTGTATCTGGAGTGATGATTATTTACTTGAGGGTCTTTCCCTGTAGTCTCCAGACTTTTTGAGAGAAAGATCTTTTTCTTAATCATATTTGTAATTTTGGGACTTAATACAACAGCTAGTAAAACAGAAACAACAAATAAATATTTGAAAAATAAATAAAATAACATTTCTTGCTTCTATAAGCTGAATCATTACTCTAGTATCACCTTCTAACTTGTGGCATTTTATAAATCTAGAAGAAGCTTAATAGATCAATTAATATAATATAACTTTCATTTTACAGATAAGGAAATAGAGACCTGAAAAGATAATTTCAGGAGTTAAAATACTCCTAGTCAAATAATCTTTTAATTGTGTTAATTTTGAGGAAATTACTTAGGATGGAATCTGAAAAATAAAAATAAAAATATGATCATCATATATCCATTTAATAATTTATTGACTTCAACAGATCATGCATGGTCATTACTGTATTATTGAAATGTATCATAGGGCTACCTACATTTAATTGGGTGCTAGCATGTTATATACCTTGAAATGAATGGCCAGTCCCATGGAGCTCCTATTTTTCTTCATGTTCTGAGGTGTTCTATTATTTTGACCTTCAGTTTTATTCTCTGGTTTCATCACAAGATGGTGCCAGTGTGTCTCCATCACCACAGAATAAGAATTAACAGATTAATCTGCATATACTTAACACTGGAGATTGGATACAGGTCTAGTAAATTCCAAGTACCTCCACATTTTCTTCTTTCTTTTAAAATGCCAGTATCCTCACTCAAGCAATTGATGAATATTTTTCTAAGAGCTGTATTCAAAGTTTGGATATTTCTATGAGAATTCTCTATGTATATATCACTCATATGTGACTACAAATTTCAGTGAGCCTCACTCATCTGTAGGAATATGCACACAGAGTGTGTACACACATTCAAGGTTATGGTCACTATTGTTCACCTATCCTATGGGCAAAAACATTTCCATCAGTGATTTCTATGTACTGTATATAAGTCTCAATTCATAAATTAATCCCTTAATTACTGGAAGTTGGTTCAGAGACACTGTCAAATCCCTCTCTCAAAACACCTCCCTGCCTCAAAACACCTTATTTAGTCTAAAGATAAAACATGTCTCCTCAAATTCTATTATTTCAATGAATTTAGACACTTAGAAACAACAAAAAAGAAGCTTAAACACAAACTTTACCTGAAGAAAGAATTCTTCAGGTAATTCTATCTACCTACTTTGAGAGGAAAAGAAGCAGACAGAAAATGAAATAAAAAAGCAGAAGATATGAAGAAAAAATAGCAATCTCCGTCTCAGAAATTATCTCAGCTAATATGCAAAGGCATTCATTCAATAGTTATAGACACCATGATTTCCCCCCATTGTATTACTGTCTACAGGAAGTTTGGCCAGGTTTTGCTAAAAACATAAACAAAAACAAACAAATAAACCAAAAACAACCAAGGTGTGCAAATGGATGAACTCACTAACTAGCAAGTATTCCTGATTCAATGGATCAGGTAATTAATTCATAATTAATAAATTAATTATTCAATGCTTTAACCCCAATATAGTTTAAGGAAGACTTGAACTATTAAACAACAGTGGGATCTGCACAGTTTTCCACTATTAATCTGAATTTATTTTTGTCAGACATGATGAGGCTCCAGCTTGAGTAAGGGTAGTGATGGAAGGCATTTAATGCATGGAGGGGCTATAGGACTCCTTGATGTTTTAGTTTTAATCTTTGCACTTATGTATATATTGTTTTATACTGCTGTTTGATATTTTACCATCATTAATTAGTATAATAGAGCATTATCTAATGAAGCATCTCCCAGATATTCCATGCAAAAGTGTAACTTACTAATAATGTTGGTTAACTTGAGAAGCAGACTGTAATGACTAGTTTTAGGAAAGCTATATTTTGTCAGATTCTACCACTGTGTCCCTCATAACAAGTGTGTGTGTGTGTGTGTGTGTGTGTGTTGGTGCATGTTAATGAGTTTGATCCAAAATACCATAAAAGCAAAACAAAAGAAAACAATCTACCTTTGGCCAAGAGACTTTGATGTCCACTGGTTTAATTAAACATTTAATCACTGAAGTATTTTAGATGCCCAAACCACAGCAACCAAATCACTTTATGACACAGAACATGCCAGGCTAGAAAAGAAAAAAAAAGTAATGTATCATGTCCTCAAGGTGAATAGTAAAATGTTGAATACATTCACAGTGTCTGCAACAAAGCTATCTCCTAGAGTAAAAATAAATATATAAATTTTTTCTTAGCCTGTAGTTTCTGCACACTGATCATATCACTTTCAGTGACAGAGCTTTCTGCTTCCCTCTCATTCCTCAACAACTCAAAGTTGGTATATTGCTTTCTTTTTCTATGGTTTTGAATTCTATACAATGTATAGTTTTTCAGTATGTTCCAGTTTTCAAGTTTATTATCTTAGTTTAGGTTTGTCTAATCTCCTTCTCCTCCCCAAATTAATAAATAAATGAGTTTGTTTGACCCACATTTTTCTCTCTTTTACTGCTGCATTCTATTTTTGTCTTTAATACTTATATCATTAACTTGAATTTCCATTTTTAGAGGATTTTAGTATTATACAGAAAGCTGAGAAGAGAAAATGAAATATTCTATCTTTTATTGAATCATTTATTTGTTCTTTTATTCATGAAACATTTATTTAATGGCAATTATGAGCAAGAGTCTAATATAAAGAAAGGCATGAAATTCATTCCCTGCACTGTAAGAAATGATAGACACCGAATAAATTAA
>PVKM010032789.1:0-16249 GCA_004027735.1 Carollia perspicillata
CACACCCCCAGTGCTCCCCACCTCCCTCCCATTTCCACCCTCCTTAGTTTTTGTCCATGTGTCCTTTATATTTGTTCCTATAATCCCTTCCCTTTTTCCCCTGAAATTCCCTCCCCTCTCCCCTCTGGTTACTGTCATCCCATTTTCTATTTCAATGTCTTTGGTTATATTTTGCTTGCTTGTTTGTTTTGTTGCTTAGGTTCCTGTTAAAGGTGAGATCATATGGTATTTGTCTTTTACTGCCTGGCTTATTTCACTTAGCATAATGCTTTCCAGTTCCATCCATGCTGTTGCATAGGGTAGGAGCTCCTCCTTTCTTTCTGCCACACAGAATTCCATTGTGTATATGTACCATAATTTTTTGATCCATTCATTTACTGATGGGCACCTAGGTTGCTTCCAACACTTGGCTATTGTAAATTGTGCTGCTATGAACATTCGGGTGCACAGGTTCTTTTGGAATGGTGTTTCAGGGTTCTTGGGATATAATCTCAGCAGTGGAATTGCTGGGTCAAAAGGCAGTTCCATTTTTAGTTTTCTTAGAAAATTCCATACTGTTTTCCATAGTGGTTGTACCAGTCTGCAATCCCACCAACAGTGAACTAGGGTCCCCTTTTCTCCACAACCTCTCCAACACTTGTTGTTTGTTGTGTTGTTTATGATGGCCATTCTGACCGGTGTAAAGTGGTATCTCATTGTGGTTTTAATTTGCATTTCTCTGATGGCTAGCGATATTGAGCATCTTTTCATGGATCTCTGAATCCTCTGTATGTCCTCCTTGGAGAAATGCCTGTCCAAGTGCTTTGCCCATTTTTTAATTGGGTTGCTTGTCTTCTTGGAGTGGAGTCGTGTAAGTTCTTTGTATATTTTGATTTTCAAACAGTATTAAAATAATTTGAAATTAAACTTCTAAACATATCACTTAACATATGAATAAATTACTGTTAGTTTTTTCTCGTATGGCCTTGATTTTTCCATAGCATTTATATTCCATTATGCTGTGCCTTCATCTATATTTCACTGCCATAAGGAATGTCTTCCTCTTTTTCATTACCTGCTTTTGCCTGCCAATGAAAAATTTTTGCACAACATGGAGAAGAAAGAGGTGAAAAAAACTTAAAGGTACACACTACTTCCTTAACGGTCATTCACAAGAAGTAGAAAATTTCTTTTCTCAGTGTCTCAAATACATCTTTCAAAGGGGATGAGATAACACCAATGTGACCACAGACTTCCATCGGTTCAGATTTGCACATTCATCACGTGGCTTGTTTCCTTAGTGCACAAGGGAGGTTCCATCTCTGGGACTTATTTTTTCCCCATTAGGATGTGTAAGCTGGAAGCTTTGCCAGGCTGCGTCAGTGCTCCCTGAGCAAACAGGACCTCAGACTGCGGTATTAGCGTTAGCATTCTATTTAGAACAAAGGGAGGCATCAGGAAGCTCTGCACACCAGTGCGGATTCCTCTGGCTTCCCTCCAGAGGGTAGCCTCAGCCCTCTGGCTGGGGTTCATTTGACTGTCTCCAACCTTCGGCTCCGGAACTGAAGTGTCATTATAGCTCTTTATGGTTTCCTTGAGCTCGTGCTTTTTGATTACTTCTCCTTCCCAATAGGTAAGTTTGCTTGTGGTGATGAGGGAGGAATATTTATTTTCCTGGGGGTGGGGTGGGGGCAGATGCTTTTGTCAAGAATTTGTCATAAAAATATTAAGGAAGGTGTGGTGAACAAAACCGCACGTGGAAAATGTTGCTGATTTTCCCAGAGAGCCTAATTTGAGGAGTTGGATGGGATCTGAAGAAATTTCAGTTTCCAAGTGAATATTGAAACAGCAAAGAATTTGCTCTGTCTGGCTTATGATTCCTGAAAAAAAAATTACAAACCACATATTGTAAAAAGTAACCATAATTTTTCACTTTGGTAGAATGCAGGCTCTTCTTTTATCTAGCTGTACAGAGCTACTCCCTGTGTTCTTCCCGGAGTATCTCTAGTCTGATTGACAGCAGACAACTGCTAACGACCCTGGCTTGTAGCCATTCCTACACCTGCCGGCTAAGGAGCAGCCGAGTAAATTGAGAAACTGGTTGGGAGCTGTGGCAGATTAAGGTTAAAGAGTCATGTCTGTCATTAAGTAGAAGTGCTGTACTATCCATGCTAAACTGTCTACTAGGTAGATTTTCAAAAATAGCTACCATGGATTTAATAGTACAATGTATAACTGGATGGAGACTCTCACAGGTGAAACTGGTTTAAATACAGCTGTTTTCTTTTAGGCTCCAGTTTCCTTTGTCTTTAAGTAGATACCAATTAAACTGCCACCTTAGTAAGGGAGAAACGGTTAAGTCTTAGACAGTTTTTGTGAAAGTTCAGACATCACCACAAAGGGATGGTGATTATTGTCACTATCCGAGTACCTCATTCTAATAACCTTGAGAACTGTCATTCTTGTGCTGTCCCCAATTCCTCACATCTACCTGGTGCCCCAAATCTCATCTTATTTGAGGTCATGTGGGTGTGATAGCCAAGCAACTGCAGAAAGAATAAGGCCATTGGTTGGAATAGAAACTAAGAACAATGTTTTCTAACCTTAGCTGCATGTTAGAACCGCATGCTGGGCCCCCGGCACTAATGTATTTTAGTTTCCTAGGTAATTCTAAGATTTGGTCAAGGTTGAGAACTGTTGCCTTAGAAGAATTATTTCCCTGCGTAATTTTTAAACGTCCTTTGAAACGGTTCTTCTCTCCACTTCAGGAAGCAGTATTAGATACTAGTGATTTATCCACTCTTGAGAGAAGTAGGAAGGTGCCAAGGTTGATCCAACAATTTGAGTTACAGGACATAATGAATAAAATGAAATTCATAGAGCTGCTAATGTGTTTAGCTTTTAGAATGTAAAGCACGATTCTTTGTCTAAATGCTGATGTATTTGCAATCAGGTATGAAAAAATAATATTAAAAAGAATGTTTAATTTTACTTTTCCATATCTGAACATATCTATAACTAAATATAAAAATAGTGTTTGGGTTAGGAGGAATGCATATCACATTTCTCCATTCCCTGAGACCCGTCTCAGCCGGCAGTTTGGGGAACACCCAAGCAAGTTTCCTCGTCTACAACAAATGGCTACACGCACTGCTGTACTAGAAGGGCTACGGAAGGGTGAATGGGGTGATGCATGTTAAACGGCTGGCCTGGTGCCTGACACACAACTGATACTTAATCTAAGTTAGTTTTCCCCTTCCTGTTTCAGTTTATTTATTTTAACATTTAAAACATTCCAGGTTCGCTTTCACGCAATGGGTCTGGAAAAACTATGTCCCAATATTGTGTCGGTTTCTCTGCTGTTTTTAAAGCTGGTTGAATTCACAGCATTGCCTGGAATATGATGTGTATTTCTTTGTAATCTGTTTTGAATTAATTAAGGGAATTCAAAGTACAATAACTAAAAAATCATGAAGAAAAGGCAAGGTTTATTAGTTTGCCTACATGTTAAAATAAGGAAAAGGAAATGAGTGAAGTACATCCTTATTTTGGTGATAGTGGCAAATACACTGCGGGAAACACTTAAAATTATTTGAATTCTCTCATATTTTTTAACTGAAAAGTTTCCAGGAATTAACTTGTATATACTATTTTTTAAGTGTCATAAATTCTTCTGGTTTTGTGAGCAGCCATTGCCATTTATTGACACAAGTTCTTTCAAAGGCCTCCAACTCAAGTCCTAACGTGTCTACCACTCACCTCTACCCAAGCGTACACGTATTTCTAGCTCTTTTTTTCCTTTATTTCCAACATTTTGTCAACAAAATGTTGACAACTGATTACCACCAAAGCAATCCACTGAATTGCCAACTGACACCTTCTTAATGACACAAAAAATCCCATTCCTTCTTGGGTGCCATGTCCATGGCTCAATTTATTAAGAAAACATTTAAGTCATTTTTAATTATACAATTACTGGACATCAAACTATAAATCTCAGTACAAAAATTACTTCACGCTTTTACTATTTCAGTTGGATTCTTGCTAATTTATACAAGAGGTGGCAAATGTTGGTTTTCCATTGCAAGTATGCAAAACACGGAGTTCATTATTATATTCTTATTTATTAATTATTGTAGTATTTTCCATGCAAACAACCATACACCTGCTTTTGCCCCACCTTGTATTTTGTGTACCAAATACCACATTTTACCATGTATAATGCACACTTTTTTGCCCAAATTTTTGAGGGAAAAGTAAGGATGTGTATTATATACACAGGTATAATGAATACATACCATGGGCATGGTAATGGGCATGATAATCCTGTGTACAATGCGCACAAAATGTGGGTGCGCATTATACACGGCAAACTATGGTATGGGTTGTGTTGTGAAGCCGGAGTTAGACGACTGCTACTAACACTGAGACCCCAGACTCTCAGCTGCTCAGCTCTAGTCTGTTAAGTGCACAGCAACCTCAAAATTTCTGGCATTTGGTACATTCTTTCTAATAATGATAACTAGGTGAGAACTTGGTTTATTAGTTTCAGTAAATGCTTTCCTGAGATAATGACTGTGGATCTACCTCAGATCTGGGCAGAAGTGAGGTGCAGGAAGAAGTTACCTCAAATTCATTTTTATTTCCTTGTTTTTTGTAACTTTTTCTTTGTTACTGAAAGTATACCGATGAATCAGGGAAAACGTATCTCATATTAAGGAAAAAATGGTTTTCATTCCTGTTCTTAAATTACACAGTATATTTTAGCACCGAATTCATTAGTTCATGTAGGCTTCATAGTGAGCTTTTCAAAAACAGTTATACTAATAACTCTTTTTGAATTTAAGTAGGGAAGAAACATGCTGCCCTCATTTTTACAATTAAATAGTATTAAGTACCCACAGCATTTTCAGCACATCTTAATTAACTCGTGGGCCTAAATCAGCTGTACATTCTTATAAGAAACATGAATCTGATTTATGTAAGTAAATAAATAAGGACGTGAACACTCCCAAAATTAAATTAGAGATTGTTTTATTGTCCTATCAGAAAGTAATATTTCTGAAACACGTAGAACAAAACACCTACAACACATCATTTGAATTTTTTCAAATGCTGTAATCCCTCAAATATGTTGGGATGAAGTGCCATTGGCCTAATGCATGTGGCCAAAAACGGAATTCCAGTGGAACTTGGCGCCCACGGAGCACTGCTGTAGGGGTACGTCTGAGGCACACCACCTGCCGTCACAGGAGCTGTGCTCCAGCCCCACTGAAGACCCCCTCTGAGGCTGCGGCTGAGCGTACTTCTCAGAGGACACATCTGAGAGAATGCTCCGTGTGTATGTGTTCCTTCTGTCTCTAATGGTATGAATAATGAACACAAAGCTTGTGAAATAGGCACTCACCTGGCCTTCCTCTCTTTTCAAGAAAACACTATGCCATACCCATAATAATGAGAAAACCTAAGAAATCTGAAATAAAATTTGTCTTGAACTTAATATGACTTTACTGTAAAGAATGGTTTTCTGCGTATAAGTTTGAGTTCACATAATAATAAAAGGTTATTATGGGAAGAAAAACCAACATTACACGTTTGAAGTCAGGATTTTCATACCTAATTATTATGCTATAAATTATAAAGAGCAAGAAGATTCATTTAGATTTATAATTTGAGGAGTGTGGTCTCAAACACTCCTTCAAAAAGAAGCTGTAGGTTCTATAATCGTGTTATTTTCAGAATGATATAATATATAGAAGAAAGGGAGGGTGTGAAAGAAAGCAAAAAAGGAAGGAATTAAGGTTGTTTGGTAAAAACTGATATCCTGGCAGAAACAATGCAAATATTCTTTAGTTAAAATTTTAATTTAAAAATACTATATTTAAACACTGATATAGATGTGAGCCACCATTTATACTTTCATTCAGTAGTACCCACAAAACCAAAAAATAATTACACAATAGGCTCATTAAAAATAGTACAGTAAAGGTCAAGAGGAAGTTTGAATTTCAATGAACTAGTATATGTGAAAATGAATTGTAAAACTAAAATATATAGGGTAATATTTAAGTTGTATTTTTCTGGAATTTTCTTTTTATAAATATGAAAAGTCTGATTTTAATATTTTTCTTAAAGTAGAATTTTAGCTTCTTAGTGCTCAACTTGGATATTTTTTTGGGGTATAGTGATGCATGCATATTTGTGTTGGTAATAGCCAATAACAGAAACTAATTTCTACATCCTGCAAGTTAATTTATTTATTGGAGTTCTGTTCATAATTCTGTTACTATCACTAACCTTTCTTTTATTTGGTGGAAGTCCACATTTATACTCAAACAAATATACCTATGATGAGCATTCCTCAGTTACTGCGGGATGAAAGTGCTCTGATGGCATTAGCATGTATGGATTTCCCAATTTTTGCATCGGTAGCAAGGATCCAGGCTCAGTCAACAATACTTGCATAAAAATGGTTGTAATTAAAGCATAAGCCCTTATATAAGCTAATAAATAAATACTCTCTATAAAACCAGTGGATGTGTTTTCTTCCTTTACGAATAAAAGCTTCTGGCTGCCATGCATTTTCTTGGGCAGGAAAAGAAGTGGGAAGAGGAAAGAATCAACCCCAGGAAGCTTTTCACTGGTAGAATCTCTAACTTGTCCTCCAGAAATAAAAACATAGTGTTTGAATAAAGTGTCACATGATATTACATCAGAAATGACAACTGATGTTTTCAGTTTGAAATTCAACACATGATATGTTTTCTATAATCATGCTCTGTAAATGTAATTTACTCAATGAATTTTTATAAGTACTTATGCCAAGGCCAATAAATATCTTCAGTCTCATAGATCAGTTGATCTTATGCAGTAATTAAATAAGCAATTAATCAGTAAATAAGTCAGGGAAATGAGCCTGCAGATCTACCGCCTGGTAAATTTTTGTCCTCTCTTCAATGTCTCCCCTTTGGTAGACACTCAGATATCTGACATGTGGGTGAATTTCAGTCTGTTTGTACCTAAAAATCTAATGTAATTGAATAAAATACACATATTTACTATTTTTCATGAAATTGCACATAATAAAAATTAAGAGGATTTCGAGTCATAAATTATTGAGCTTGAGTTACCAGCATAATCTTTTTCACTGTGACTTTTTCGAAAGACTGTCCACCCTTCCGTGTTGCCTGACTCGGTCTGAATTGCAGCCAGTTAGAGAACCTCTAAAATATACGCATCTTTGCCAGCAATGGTCTCAAAGAGCAGGATACTGCTTTGCTATTTTAAATCACACCGTAAATAATATGTTTTGGGGGTTTCATTTTTCTTATTAGAAAAATGCGGAGTGACCTCCTCCTCGAAATCACCTCTTACCCCTACGCCCCTAGCATGCACGCGTGTGGACAAAGGTGACAGAATCCCACTGAGTGCTGGGTTGAGGCTTTAGAGAAGATCAAAACTATGAACAGTAAAGTGGCAAAAAATACAAATCTATCAACAATTGAATCTGAATCTAAAAAGCAAACTAAGCAAACAAGACCAGAGACAGAGTCATGGACACAGAGAGTGTTTTGATGATTGCCAGATGAGATGAGGGGTGTGTGTGGGAATGGATGAAGAGGGAAGATTAAGAAGTACAAATAGGCAGTTACAGAATAGCCATGGGCGTGTAAAGTATAGTACAAGAAACGGAGTAGCCAAAAAACTTACACACATAGCCACGGACGTGAACAATGGTAGGGGAATTGCCCGAGGGAGTAGGGGGTGCTGGGTGGAGGTGGGGCAGAAAGGGAAAAATCAGGACAGCTGTAATAGCATAATCAATAAAATATAATTAGAAAATAAAAACATGCAAAGTAAACAACAATAATAAGTTCAGTTAATCTTTGAAGATTCTTTAATTTGGCCAAAAATTCACTGTCTAGTCACTTGTCTTCTAGCATCACAATAGGTCACTTTTTGTTAGTTATATACCACAGATGAACATGTCGGTTTATACTCAGAACTGTTGTATAAAAATATTTGTATCTTTAAGCACTAGAAACACATTGTTCAGTGAGACATGAGAACTAAAGAAATAGTAGACTCACATCTCCCATTTCACGATAACTCCCAGGACTATGCTTAAAAATGTCTACACTATTAAAATCTCTCTCTCCCCCGATGTCTGTCTGTCTGTCTGTCTGTCTCTCTCTTTCTCTTAGTCTCTCTCAAATTGAGTAGTTGAATTTGATTAATTTAAATGAGAATATGACAGGACTCCACCGTTTTGCCAAAAAGTCCGTTAGCTTCTGCACATTACAAGGCTCACATAGTCAGGGCAGCTGCTCTCATTAAGAGTTGCCCAGGAAACAGGAGCACACACAATGAACTTGAGCCTTGACAATAAAATAGGTATGAATTTGAATGCCATTTCTACCAGACACATCGATTTGGACAAGTTACTTTTAACACTTTCGAGATTCAGCTTCCTTCATTATCACATGTGGGTCATAAAACCCACCTCAACCAACTATTAAGGGTGAATTGAGAGAATTTTCTTTAAGCGCACTATGGTGTTTATCGATAAATGGTAGATCTTGACAATATTAGTGATTAGAATAATGGTTCTTTTAGGTGTTTGAAAACAAAACAAACAAACAAAAAAGCCGTATTTGCTTTCTTTTAACACAAACCACCAGAGGGTAGTAGAGAACAAATAGTTTATCTACATTGTTCCAGGTACTACCTCTGAGAAATTACCATGTTCTTGCCCTCATAATACATGTCTGCCTTTACTGTCATTTCAAAATAAATGTATAAGCCTAAAAACATGGGATATGCTTTCACTATTCTTAAATTCTCCAAGTTTTACATATGACAAAGAATAGACTGTACTAGATATAAAATGCTCTGTCTCTGAACTGTTTTAAAGTGGAAAGAGAAATATAAACCTTGCTTTGAGGAGTTTTATGTATTGCAAAAGGTATTAAGTACTATTTAAAACATGAATGACTGCATCTTCCTTGTAGTACTATTGGGAGACACCAAATTGATAGCACTAAAGTTTTAGTGCCTTTCTTGCTTTTTTAGAGAGTACAGGTCATTATAAAAACAATTTCAATAAACAGCTTTGAAATATGTAAGGGATTTCAAGCTGCTACATCTTTTCACTCTCTGTTGCATGTAATAGGTATGTGTGAAAGTCAACATTATCATTATAGTACGCCAATCTCAGGTAAAAATGAGGTGGGGAGTGGCAGACTCCAGACAGCAGAGTCCGCCTGTTGTGGCTGATGATGACAATAAATGCACAGGCGACAACAGTCCTGTGGAGAAAAAGGGGACAGCATAGCTACTCTCTCAAGGGAAGAGTGCCTATGGATGCCTCGGCCACTCTCTCAAGAGGAGAGCACCTCGATCGACCCTTGCCTAGGCAAGCTTTTATTGTTTTCCTCAGGTCTTATATCAGAGAAAGATTTATTATCTATTACATAGAATATTATTGCCTACATTTTAGGTACAATCAAGGAAATGAAAATAACACGCAGAAGGAAATGGCGATGAGCTGATTGGTTCTGTCCTTGGGAAAATTCACAAAGGCTTTTGAAATTACCTTGAAGATAGACAATACACATTTGTTGTTTTAGACCAGGGTGATGGCATTTTAGCAAGAGCAAGCCATAACAGTCTGTATGCATTTTCTAGGCCTGATTCCCATGGGAAAACTCGGTTTGAAGGTCTGGTTCCTGCCCACTACTTTGCTTCTGTAGGTTTTCCATAAAGAGCTGAGTCACATTTGCCAGACTGAAACAAACCGGTCCCCTAAAGTGGGGTATTTAAATTAGAGGGCAATCTAAACCATGATCTTTGAGATTGAGAAGGTGAGACATGAGAGTGTATTGTATGAATCCAATCCATGTTTCAAAGGCTGCAAGCTCTTAGGAAAAGCAGCTGTAGATATGAATATGCACAAGTATGTACTGTAAAGCTTGAGCTCTTGCTATATTTGTACATACACAATTTTCAGACTGTGAGCAGAGCAATGGTTTTCATTCAGGGGCAGTTTTCTCCCCCAGGGGACATTTGGCAATGTCTGGAGGTACTTTTGATTTAAGACCCAGGGGTGGGGGGAGATGTTATTGACGTGCAGTGAACAGAGGCTAGAGATGCTGTTCGACACCCTGCCATGCAAAGGACAGCCCCCACAACAAAGAATTGTCCAGCCCAACATGTTAATAGTACTGATGTTCAGAAACCCTGGAAGAAAGCCATGAACTTTCAAAGACTCTGTTGTATTTCGGGGTATTTTCATTCCTAGCCCATGTCATTTAGAGAAGAGCTCTCTGCTCAGAAGCCCGGCAGTTGCCTTGGCGCTCAGCTCCCATTTTTAAAGCAGCAGATTTTCCAGGGCTTTTATTTAAAGAATGTGCCATGTTCGCTCAGATTCTGATGGGTATTAAATGTGCTTTGGAACGTAAGCAAGAAATGTTCAAGCTCTCGGTAAAGAGAATGTGTAGGAAGCAAAAACAAGAGCGGGCTTCTAGCTTCTCCTCCCCCAATATGGCCTGAAATACGGATTCAAAAATGGGAAGTGCAAATGGAAGCATCTGGAAGTATTGGTGCAATGCCTTCAGGACACGAAATCTTCAGTGACATGATCACTTATTTAGAAATGTGATGAAGTGCGAAGAAACTGCACCAGCAGGAAGAATCATTTAAAATGTTTAAAACCTGAAAAATAGTTTCACAGAATATGCACATGGTTACAAATCAGTGGTGTGTGTAGTTGAGCCTTTGTGTTTTGTCCCAAGTCTGTGGACTTTTCTTAACTTACTCACGGTTCAAAGAGAGCCAAAAAAAGAGCAAGAAGGTAGTTTATTTCTATTAATTAGCTGATTTGGAGGGAAAATGAAGCTTTTTACTTTTAATCTGTAATAATACCTGATTTGCCTATTTTAAATACAGCTAAAAATAAAATATATATTTCTAAAACCAGTAAAGCAAATGTGACTTAGCCATTTAAACCATTTAAAACTTTCTGTCATGGTTAACATCACTAGAAAGTATCCAAATTGACTGTTTTGTCCAATTAATTCATGTCCAATTAGATAGTGTTAGATGTGTTACAAATGTCAAAACTGGATTTGTCTTCAAAAAGAACCGGATTTTGAAGGTTTGGCTGAAAGAAAAATCTCATTAATAATTTTTATATTGATTACATGTTGTATGATAAAATTTTATTATGTTAGATTGAATAAAATATATTAAGTTAATCTTTTACTTTTTATTTTTTTAATGTTCCTGCTTGAAAATTTTAAAAGTACATTTGTAGCTCATTATTTTTATTGGACAGTGCTGGCCTAGACCATTCAAATTTTAATTAAGTAAACACGTTTGTTATCAAAAAAAGAATTTTAAAAACTTTAATAATATGAGGGGAAGTAAATAAGAGTACAGTTTCCTAGTCATTCTATTACATAGCATCGTTTACATAATGTTAATGTTTCCCCATTTGTGTAATATTAGCGTTCCTCCATTTCCCCATTTCTGCCCTATAGAAACCTTGTAATTCCCCCCAACAGGTTCTTCCAGTTCTTCCTGCAACAGTCCAGTGCTCTCTCTCCTCCGAGTCCTTCCCTTCACAATGTGCCCTTTGCCTGGGACACTCCCCTGCCTCATCTCCGCCTTCACCTTCCCAGCTCTGACTCAGCATCTCTCTTCTTCATAATGGCTTCCTCCAACAGAAAGTGGTCTCTTCCCATTTCTCAAGTCTTTAGCACTTAATCTGTAGCCTGTACCAGCCTTTCTCAGAGTGTGCTTCTTCTAACTCCAGGACTGCCAGAGTTACATTAGGGAAATGCTGAATTAACACAGTCAAATTGGTCTCTTTACTGCAGGGTTTCTTAGGGCCCTAAACAGCTTAATCTGAATTGCAAACTTTTAAATAGCCATTTGGTATGCAGCATTTCCCAGCCCTTTTTGACAATGGAGTGCGTTTCTTTATCTATACATTTCACAGGACTGAGTTCCTAGCAACACTCTTTGAAATATAATGCACACATCGTTAATCAGCACATTCTCCCTTGTGGCTTTTTTACTCTTGTTTCAAGCTGTTATATAAGTCTTCTATCTCCACTTAAACTTTCAAAGTTTTATTTCTTATTTCCTAACATATACTGTATGTGATCTTTTAAAGCCAGAAAGTATCCAAATTGACTGTTTTGTCCAATTAATTCATGTCCAATTAGATAGTGTTAGATGTGTTACAAATGTCAAAACTGGATTTGTCTTCAAAAAGAACCGGATTTTGAAGGTTTGACTAAAAGAAAAATCTCATTAATAATTTTTATATTGATTACATGTTGTATGATAAAATTTGGTGATAAGTGACATGATCACTTATTTAGAAATGTGATGAAGTGTGAAAATCTTGGTTGTGCAAAATTACTGATTACCTGTTGGTTTAGCTTAATATAATAAGTCATCACATTACATGTGTATTAGTCCTGTTAATGAGAATAGCAATACTAATTGGACATTAAAGTGAGCTACACCCCACAGTTTTCACCGTGGCACAATACTTTCAGATTTAGACTCTCATTAGTGGTAGAAGTACAGAATGGCCTGCCACCTGTTTAGTATGGAAGAGATGGCAACACTCAACAATGTCAATAGATGTTTTGGCATATCTTTGCAGACAGAAGGGATAAAGTCACTGGAAATATAAGCCAGGGTCAAACAGAAGACTAGAAAATGAGAGCAAAAAAGAGAACTCAAAGTACAAAGTGTACTAGGGAGAAGGAAAGACAAACATGAATATCAAAGACCACCAGAAATATTTTGAATGTGATCAGTGACACCATTTAAAACAAAACAACAAAAAAGCACCTTTACCACATATTGGTTTGGTCTCATGTTAACTTGAACTCAGTCTTTTCAAAATTATGCACTCAGTGACCAAATTCCATGTTTTCTCAATGTGTCCAGAATTTCCTTTGATAATACCCCGAAATTCATGTCTTTTCTAGTGCCACTCACTGTGGAATCAGTACCTCCCTTTTATTTGTCCAAAGTAAAGGTAATATCAGAGTCAGATATGTACTCAATAACATTTGCTAAATGAAAAATAACTTGGAGATTAGAGTCAAATAATGTCAAATATTTCTTAATCCTTGTCAAATGAGTAGAAAGTGTTAATTCATGTGTCTTATTTATTTTTATTTAGGCTATTGCATTTGACTTATTTTTAATTCCCACCTTTTCTCGTTAATTACTTGTTGTTTCCTTAGCTTTGAATTAAAAGATTCCTAATTCTTGGGCAGATAGTAATCATACAAACAGTAACACTGGCTGGCCACACCACACTTAGAAATATATTCTCATTTGAGCCATAGAAAATAACTCTTAGCGTTGAAAAAATGGTGAGGGTGAGTATTAAGGTAACAGACAGCTGGGAACCCAAATGGGGTTATTTCAGATAAGACACAATACTGACATAGTACAGGAAGTTTGTGATATGCTCACCTTTCCAGTATATAAAAATAATTAAATTGATGTTAAAATAACTTACAATTTTTACCATGTGTTGATGGAAGCCATTTATTATGACTGTAAGTGAAAAAAAAATAGACTTCATAAATACTGTGGACCAGTATCCTTCCTTACCTAATAGGAAAAAGGGCTTTTGATTTCCAATTTGTAAACAAAAATATGGTTCCGGTTTTATTTTAAATTTGAAACCAATGTGGAAAGATGTCACACACACACATATCTTATCTGTATATTTTATCATCAAAATAAATGTCGTTAAATGGAAAACCCAGAAGATGACTTATAATTAGGTAGGTTTTAGAATCATTTCATCACAGCTGTCTAGCTATATTGCGTATTGGCTGCTTGATTCACACACATTGTTTGATAGAAGTAAAACTAATTTGTCCATCCTTTTGCATGCAGTATTTATATTTTCACATGACAAATGTAGTTAGAATCATATCAATATCATTTTTTAAAGAACTGACTTGATTAACAGTTTTATAAAAATACCCACCCCTATTTCTAAAACTGATAATGGCAAACATATATTTTTCCTTTCTCATACTGACAGTATACCAGATCACACCTCTTTACAGGGAACTTCAAAAAAGCTGTAAGATTTGGAGGAAGGAGGAAAAAAAAAACTAAGTGGAAGAACAGGAGTAGAGGGAACCACGAGTGACTGTCAGCGAGGGAAGAGTTAAAAGAGTGACAGGCAGATGAAGAGTCCCTGTGAATCTGGGGCTGGGGCTGGGGCTGGTACAACGTATTGTTCTCTGTGCACAAAAGGAAAAACCAAACTGGGTCACTGTAGAATATAGTGCTGCTTTTGTCAGCGTCACCGTGAGCTGCTTGTTGAGAAAGGACCATGTAAATAAACTGGCAGTGAAATGCCACGGAGAGGGCTCAGCTTTGGTCAGTCCCTGCCCTGTCACACTGGGGAACTCCAGTTTGCCAACCCCGAATCGAATCGTAGGTGGCGAGGCAAACAAGAGGCAGCAGGTTGCCTAGTTGCTTGTCACTGCCTCCACGATAGCCAGACTGGAAATCCCCCCGGCTGATTTTCTTCCATTGCCCAACTGGACGTTCACCGTGGAGCAGAGCTGGAGCAGGACTGTCTTTCTGAGCGTCAGTGTAAGGTCACCCACATCACTGGAAAAGTCATCGGGCATGATCTATGATCACTGTTCAGCCGTCTCAGTACTTTTCTATTCTTATTGATGGGTCTGAAAACACAAGTGCTAGTGACTTCAAAAGGATATACACGTTCTATGTGGGTAAGACAGCTTTGCCAAATTTTAAATTATTGAGTTTAAAAGAGGCCAGGCAGGTGAATGCAGAAGGTTTGAAAAATGTAATTCTTAACATAGACTCAGAGCTTGGAATGGATATCAGTGATAAGCATATTGGTTTAATGGGTAACAATATTCATTCTAATCTCCAAATGAAGAGAGAAGCTTCTGACCTTCTCAAACAGGAAATACCCTTTTTTAAAGATTTTATTTATTTTATTTTTTAAAGAGAGGGAAAGGGAAAGAGGAAGAGAAGGAGAGCAACATGAATGTGTGGTTGCCTCTCACCGGTCCCCCATTGGGGACCTGGCCCACTGCCCAGGCATGTGCCCTGACTGGGAATTGAACTGGTGACCCCTTGGTTCGCAGACAGGCACTCAGTCCACTTAGCCACCACCAGCCAGGGCTAAGGACATGCTCTTCTTAATTTCAATACCTTGTCTTAGCCACCATTTAGAGAGGTAGCAGCTACAATGTATAAAACACTCGCTTTTTTGACATTTTTTTTACCACACGTAATTCTCTGCATAAATGAAACATCCCTCTTTTTTGTGAGTTAAAAATCTTAGCAGAGTTTGTGGAGGACCATTTAACAACCCTGAAGGAAGCAGGTGGAATGCCCTGGTTATAGCATAGAGACAGGACAAGCAAAGCCCCCTTTCGTGTATTTCCTGTGTCCGCGCCTCTTTTTAACAGCACGGTCAGTCAGCGGGAAAATCACACATCCAGGCCAACAAATGAGGAGGTTAACTAGCCTAAAATTTGCCCTACTCATCATTGAGATACTAGATTTACTCTCCAAATGACATTGTCTTCCAGAGGGACAGTGTAATTGGCTCTTTGCCACATCACTGCTTGAGAAGTGCTGCTGTCCCCTCTAGAGGATCAAGAAAGGGACCTTGTATAGTGCTCTTAGCGATGCACTGGTGATGTCCGAAAGAAACCCAAAGGTAGCATCTTTCAATAGGATCAGACTAAGAGGGGCATGGAATCGTGATGAAACATTTTAGGGAAAGAGTCCTCATTTATACGAATGCAATTCAAAACTGTGGGTATTGCATTTTGAGGGTCTTTGTAAAGAAGATGCATCCTATCTGAAATGTTAAAAGGACTTATCTAAGAAAAAGAAGATGATCAAAAATATGAACAGTAAAATGACAACAAACGACTATCAACAACAGAACCTCAAAAAACAAAAACAAAAACAAACTAAGCAAACAACTAGAAGAGGAACAGAATCACAGAAATGGAGATCACATGGAAGGTTATCAGCAGGAAGGGAGAGCAGGGAGAGTGGGGCGGGGGAAGGTACAGGGAATAAGAAGCATAAATGGTAGGTACAAAATAGACAGGGGAGGTTAAGAGCAGTATAGGAAGTGGAGAAGCCGAAGAACTTATATGGTTCATGACCCATGGACATGAACCATATAAGTTCTTCGGCTTCTCCACTTCCTATACTG
>PVKM010032790.1:0-16247 GCA_004027735.1 Carollia perspicillata
GTTAATTACTGATTCTGCCACCAAAGTATAACCTCTATTAGAAATACTAACCTTGCTACAAAAGTATAATCTCTATTAATGAACTACAGTGACTTTATATTTCTCTCTATAATGCTTAATTATCATTAAATGTAAACACAATAAAGAATTTTTCAATTATGTTTTTTCCAATGACATTTTTCTTAAATACTATATTTTAATATGTAGTAAATTACAATGCATGGTTTTAGATTCAACATTAACATTGGTTTTACCTTTTTACACTTTTGTAAATTAGTTTGCTCTTTAATTTATAAAATTATTTTCAAATATCCAATATAAAACTTTTCATTACAAAATCTGAAAACTTTATTTTTGCTATTTTTAAATATAATAAAATATTATAAAATAACATTTTAGTAAAAATTCTCTAATTTTTATTTTCAAAATATTTTCTCTTAGTAACTATGCTTGCTTTATATTTCTTAATGGTGAATTTAAGAACTAATTTAACAGCTAAAATGAAAGCTGAAATTCCATTATTTTTTCATTGTGAAAAGTTTAATTATGCATCTTTCTTTTAAATCAAATATAATAAAGATTGCCTATTCATTAATTTGTTAAAATCCTCATCTTTTCACACCTAAATGCATAGAAAAGGTTATTGATATAAGGTATGTTAGTTACTATTAAATTAGAATTATTTTGACATAATTAGAGAATGGAATTCATATATTTCAAAATATATTATTGTCCACATTTTCACTATTTCCAAAAATTCCAATAAATCTCCTTGCATGTGTTTAACAGCCTCTAAAACAAAATAAAAATAATTTACCCTCACAAATATATTTTGATTTATTTTTAGGTTCACAGTCATATAAAATATTCTGCATATGTTTAATGCACATTTAAACAATCATTTGCATAGTCTTCTATTGAGTGCTAAAACTACTAAAGTGGAAATTTTAGCTCTTTATTTTTTTTAATTTAATTTGCTATACTAATTGTCCAGTTTTGTTTTCTTGGTGTCAAATGATGCTAAATTACTGACTTTTTATCTGCTGAAAAGGGATCTTTCTTTCCTGTAATAAGTTAACCTTGTGAATGCGTAAACTGAGTTTATATAACAGTAATCACATTAGATTGAAACCAAAGAAATTATTTAGTCTAATTCCCTGGAAGCCAATTTGATATTGTTGTTTCTGTACCTGTTTTACAGATCCCTACATACTAATTCAAGATTAAAATGGATTACAATATATTTGATTCAGCTGCTTCTCTCTAGGATTTACCTTAAAGGCTTATCATAAAGTTTTAAAGCTAATTTAAGAAGACATTAAACAAATAAAAACATAAACCCATCTCAAGTACTGTAACTTTAACAAATACCAGCATTGTAAAATTTAAATAATTAGTATATATTTAAAGGAAATAAAACCTTGGATCACTTAAATTATTATAGCTAACACATATTTGTAAAATCACTTTCCTTTATAATATATGCAGATAATGACCCCCCCACCCCTACTTCACTAAATCAAACATAGCTCATCTTATTTATCCTTTTTAGGAGAAAGCACTCTTGGTTCTCTTTTGCCAATTGCTTAGTTTCTTTTGGGACTACAATGTTGAAATAATGGTGGGTTCTCTCTTTGCTTATCAGAAGAACAGGTGAGAGTAAAGGCTGTGTTGGCACTGTAACAGAAAGGCTACACGTAATGAGGAAGGAGACGGTTTCAAAGACTGCATCACAAATGAGATCTTCTCACATAAACACTTAAGGACCTCCAGTATTCTTTTATTATCTTATGTAGAAATTTGTATTGCAGCACAATTCATGGTGCCAAGACATGGAAACAACCGAAGTGCTGGATAAAGATGTGGTACATAAATACAATAGAATACTACTCAGCCAAAGAAAAGATGAAATACTGCCATTTGTGACAACAGAGATGGATCTTGAGAATATCATGCTAAGAAAATTAAGTCAGAAAGAAGTCAAGAACCATTTCATTTGATTTCACTCATATGTAGGATATGAACCAAAAGCAACAAATGGACAAACAAAACCTCATAAACACAGCAACAGTATGGTGGTTACCAGAGGGAAGGGAGTAGGGAGGAAATAAAGGATGAAGGGGGTCAAACAGATGGAGAAAGATGATGTGGCTTTGGGTGGTGACTACACAATGCAACATATAGATGATGTGTCATTGAAATGTGCATTTGAAACCTATATCATTTTTTAAAAGATTTTTATGTACTTTTAGAGAGAGAGGAAGGAAGGGTGAAAAAGAGGGAGAGAAACATCAATATGTGGTTGCCTCTCGTGCACCTCCTGCACTGGGGACCTGGCCTGAAACCCCAGGCACGTGCCCTGACTGAGAATTGAACCAGCGATCTATTGGTTTGCAGGCCTGCACTCAATCCACTGAGCCACACCAGTCTGGGCAAAAACCTATATAATTTTATTAACCAATGTCACAACAAATAATTTTATTGAAAATGCGTTGTGAGTTTATTCTTTGTTTTAGTGTTTGGTATAGTGCCAACAACTTGCAATTTGTCAAACTTTATGCACAATTAGACTTTTGATTAGAATAATAGTAAAGAACAGCCAAGAGTAACAAAACATATATTTAATAAATGCTTGGTGCTCTTCTAAATACTTCACACCCATTAAATCGTAATGGCCCTAATAAGTAGGTAGATGTGATGATTTGCTCATTTTAAATGTGGAAACTGGGGCACAGAGTAGTTTAATCTGATCAACATTACACGTCATTTAAAGTTGAAGATCTGGAATAGAAAGTAGCACATTTTTCTCCAGACTTCAAGTCTTTATCATAAAAATCATCACAGTGGATAAAGCTTCTGTCATTATCCAATGTCATAAGGACTTTGAAAAGTTGCAACACTTTTCTAAAACTTTCTGTGGAAACTGAGAATACTAATGTTTTACCCTTTTATTTGCTCATCTATGTCGATTTTTGAAAATGTGTCCACGAAATGGAGGGAAATCTATACAACTCATTTCCTGCCCTGGCTGGAGAAGGCTCTTGACAAGGAGACTTAGATGAATGGAAAGGGTTGGCATGTTTTGCTGCCTGTTCACTGTCCCACCATCCCTATGGTGTGTCATCACATTGTAAAATATCTTCTCAAGATGAACAGAAAATTCTTTTCTTAGATATTTCCACACTTTGTATACATTTGTCTGCCTCCAAATCAGGAATGCTGGATTCTCATAGGAAAAGAAACTATAGCTAAATACTCTACTTCCTCATGGAGCTTCCCCACCTACCGCAGCACTTGTTGTTTGAAAATGCATGTTTTCTGATTACTCTCATATAATAACATGTATTATTCAACAATTTTAAAATTACGTTAGGCTTATATATATGCATAAAAACTATAATACCAAGTTTTCTATTTTTTTCTATGATAACAGGAGTAAAAATAATGTTTTCACTCTCACCACAAAAAATAGTAATCCAATTCTTTAGATTAAAAAAATGAATAAAGAAGCACTGAGAAAGCGTGTTTCTGTGACAAGATGATCATAAGGAGCAAAATGAATTGTGTTCTAATGTCAGACTCTCAAGAAATCTTTGGCACCATTTATTCTCTGCTTTGTTTCTTCTAGTTTTTTTCAAAAAATGAATTATGGATGAGGATAAACAGCATTGGAACATAAAGAAACAGCAGGTATAACTTCGATGACAACTTTTTTGGCATATGTAGCTACCCTCCAATATGTTTCTAAGCAGATTTCAGATAGAAGAAAAGAAAGTAAAATATCAAGTTAAAAAAAAGATGAAAATGAAATAAAAGTAAAAAGAATTCTACATAGTCATTATCTCAAGTCCAAACATCTGGGTATGTCCTCTGGTATCTTGCTTAAATCCAATTTAAGAGCATTTTTAAATTAAAGGGATTTTTCCTCTACTATCTAAATAAAGTCTAGTAAGAAAACGAAATAAGTGTTCACTCTGAGATTAGTTGGCTGCTACAGCTGGGACCAGACCTCATCCTCACTCTGAAATTCAGGTATAAATCAATCAGTGTTTGATCAGCCAAGAGTAGAGCCTACAAGTTGCTAAAGGGAAGTCTGTGCTCTCAGATCTCTTCACTGTGAAAGAATGAAGTCACTGTTTATATATTTCCTAACATAAAATCTAGTACACATACAAGAATAATAACATAATTAATAATAGGCTACAATATGCAACCAAGGTACGTGGTTAGAGGTATAGGCCCTAAAGCTGCTTCTCCCTGCCCACTTAAGAAGAGCAGAATGCAAAGCATCACGGATGAATTATAAGCAAAATAAATGACTAAATGTGTGCTGCAGGTGGAGAGGAAGTGGGCAAAGGTCACCGGAGGTAATAGAGAAGTTTCCATGGAGTAGAAAGCACTGTGCTGGACATTTCCAGTTGTGCAGTGTTTCTAAACACAGACACAATAGATGTCACAAAATGTGTGCTCCATGCATAGGTCAAAGAGGATTTGTTTTCCTCTTTGGTCACGTTTTCATTAGTCTTTCAGCAGTTATCCACCTTTGAAATTTCATGATAATTATGTTTTTAATGTTAATATGGAAAATTTAAAAATTAAGGGAAGGTTCGAAGTTAAATACAAACTATTTTCCCCATGAAGTAAAGAAGCAACTGGTAAAATCTAATTGTGTGCAACATGACAGTCCCCTACTTACAGCCACCAGCCCTTCTTATTTGTCATCTCTATTTGACACACAAATTCTTGCATGGAGAGCCAGTCACACAGTGATGATAATCATTCAGCTTTTTCTTTAACTGTGTCAGCCTTTATATGTGTAATCTTAACGTGCTTTCACTAATGTAAGACATGAACCATTTTTAGAATAAAGCTAGCAACTTCCTTCTTTACCTCTATCATGGCATCTTTTTGGACCACAGATAAAACTGTTTCCCAGAGAGGAATTCACCTACATATTATTTGGGGACTGCTGGAGAAAGCTTGGGCAGCTCTTGAGTGCTATGAGAGGGAGGAGGCAGGCAGGAGAGTCACCTGACTGTCAGGGATACCGTACCGCTATTCCGGACAACCTGTCTACTCAAGTAACATCCTGTGTGAGAAGCAAGGTGTTGGTCAGAGAGTCCAAATCAGGCTGGTCTAAAATTAATGTTTAAATACTAAAATTTATTAAAAGACTTTATCATTTTATTGTCAACTATGGAAAGTCAGCTCTTCTAAGTGGATAGGTTGAGCTATTTACATTAAATGTACTGCATTTAAAATTTACATTTTGGAATCAAGTTTAAAATATTCATCCCATTTTTAATTGCTTATTATTTTAAAGCTTTTTTACAGAGCAAACAATTACACATAATCATCAAGCTTGCAATTGTCGTTGTGCTGGATAATATTAGGAGTACAATAGGGTAATAGACATGACATTTATTCTATTTACTAAGCTGGCTCTGAGGATAACTTTCCCTTTTTTTAAGTTTTATAAGGTTCAGAAATAAAACTAAAATATTTAAGGTATAAAAATAATGGTCTGATATGTGTACACATTGTGAAAGGATTCTGTCACTGGATTATTTAATACATTTGTCATTTTACATATTTGCCTCTTTTTTGGGGGGTGGGGTGAGAACATTTAAGTTCTACTCTCTTACCAAATTTCAATTAAGCAATACAATGTTATCAACTATTGTCCCCATGTCACAGATCATACTCAAGAGGATAGCTTCTTTACAAAGCCATTGACAACACCAGCGATAAAAGGAGCACCAGCATCTTTGGGATGTACTATAAATGGCTACCTTATGGGGATTAAAGTAGGAAATGCTATTGACATTCATTCCCTATTCGATATTGAAATAACTGCAGAATTATTTTTTCTCTAGCCCAATGATCAGAAGAGCAGAGGAAGCATTATGCTTTCCTCCAACAGGTCAAATGGTAAATCTTCACTATTCTGCCTAAGGCTCTAGAACAATCTACTTCTTGGTCATAATTCAGTCTGTAGAGACATTAACTATGTGTGTGAAGCTGTTAGGCTTTGAGATAATTTGTTGCTCTACTATAGATATTAGAAGAGGATCTTTACTGATGCCAAGTAACCAAAGGGAGGAAGGGGCCTTGATGAATATAGTTGACAATTTTTCAATACCCACTTTGATGCCCTTTAAGCATATGGACACTGGACTCTAGGAACACTTGCTAAATTGCCTGGTGACCAAACGTGATTTTTGGCTCCTGTAATTAAATTCACTCATGATGGGCTTCTTTAAGAGTTGAGTAGTATAGTCACAGCAGTATGCTTCTAGACTGATGATTATAGTTATGACTTCCACATTTTCCAAAAGATTTTCTAATTTGGTGGCTTGAAGTCGGTTACAGAAAGGGATCCCTCCTGCACTTTGCAGCATTATTAACTTCCTGGTTTTGGAGGATCCCGACTGCTACCCATGGTGGCCCATTTCTGTAACACAGGAAGCTAGGACTGGAATCTCTTCTTCTCTCCCTGTGATTTGGTGAGCTATTTCTACCACTTAATAAATATCTTTCTGGTTAAACTAGCCAGTTTGGAGTCTGCCACCTGTAAATAAGTATCTTGGTCTCTTCTTTGTCTTCTCAGGAGAGATAGAGAAAACTAAATTTTCTGGAAAACACAGCTCGAGTAATATTAATCTCTTTCATTACTTTATCCTCTTGAAGATATTATTGATTTCCAATAACATTTTAGTTTATTTCTGAATAAATATCCACACTGTTTACATTCTTTCTATAGAAAACAAAAATTTACATTATGCGTTTAACAAGAAAAAAGGAGCGTGATAACATACAAGCTTTATGAAAGTTCTCTTCACAAAGTATAATTATGAGAGTAGGACTTAGGAATAAATATGCCTATTTCCTGTACTTCTGATCACTTTCTAATAATGCTGGTAACTATAAGATTAGGATCAAAAGAAGTTGCCTTTTCTGTTTAATAAGAATGTCATAACCTCTTTTCATCTTTTATTACTGAGGTTTATCTTTCATAATCATGTTCAATCCTGTGGGTACAGGAGAAAGAGATTTGAAGTAGCTACTGCAGAGAAAAGTTCATTATCAAAGGGAACTGATTGTCAATATTGGAAAAATAATCTAACAATGTATTATCATCTTGCATTTTAATTTAACTTGGCTAAGTAGACAAACAGGTCTAAGGATCTGCAAATACCTTTAATATTTGAGGAAGAAAAGGAATTTGGAGCGAAATCACATTTGCTTTTTGAAGCTGTACACATCCTTTGTCTGTTAAAAATTTAATCATAAGAATCTCTCTTATATAACAGCAGTTTACTTCTAACCACCCCCCAAAAAAGACACGCATTCCTCAATCCCCTTGGAGAAGCAAATCTGTCAATATTCTAAATTTCCCAATGTTATTGGAGAGTGTAACAAGGAAGTATCATGAAAAGGCAATGCAGTATTCTTTTTGGCTGTGTGTACGGTATACTGTAGAACATAAATATATATAAAAATATTAAAACATTCCCATTACCATTTTTGCTGTAGTTAAAATAATGTTAGTCTCAGATTTGAGCCTCAGATTAGTCTCAAGATTGTTGATTGTGCTTTATTCATTCGGTTTAATTTTATAATTACATTTTTGATGTTGAAGAGTAATTTTTTCCCTTATGTAATGAGGAGAAATAATATTGACTCTAATCAGATTTTTATGTAATCCATCTGCTCCTCCTAAAATACAGTAACATCCCCAAGCTTTCTTTTCATTCACAGAGTATAATCACATAGGTAAACCCCTCTCTGTAAAAACCGAAATCTGTCAGCGTTGCAGAGCTAATTTCAAAAAGACAGCAGCTGATACCAAAAGGAAGTCAATACTGTTAAAGGAAAGAGACTTTGCATGAGGATTAAAAATGTACACAACTATTTTATGGGAATGAAACAATATTCAGTGACAGAAGTAAAAATGCCATTCCTTTTTTACTTCAAAAATGCCTATAACTTTAAATTTGTTCATGTTTACTTTGCTGAGAGAAAGGTTGGCTTTTGGTGAAAGAGCGCCAAGTAATAACCCGAAATTTTTTTTTCAGGTGTGAATTTTGCCATCACACTGAAAACACTCGCCGTCCTGATGTGTTCAGTAAAATCATGGATGCTGTCAGGGTGACAATAAAAATGGCAGCTACAGAGAAGCCAGCATGTCTGAGCGGGGCGCACGCACTCAGTGAGGCCATCAGGACAAGTTACACTTCCTACAGTGTGCCAAGCAAGTTGTTTGTGTCGCTGTATTTCAAAACATTTTAAATATGCTCCCAGAATTTTAACCAATTTATGCATGGATAGATATGTAGGTGTAATTTTTCTTTGAGGAGGCATTAAAATAAGTCCTTATTTATTAATTCCTTTGTAATAAGCTGGGCTTTCAATCTTGTCTTTGCTATTGTTGAGCAGAGAATATATAGAATAGGAAAACCCTAGAGGCAATTCTATTAAAATGGGGATGAAAATAACAATGCACTCTATAAGAGTTTTTAAAGTATGTCAGCAAATTATTCAACACAACTTCCATTAAAAGCTGGAGTCTAATATCTCTCCCTTTGAATATGGGCCACCTTTAGTCACACATTTTGATGGACAGAATGGGGCAGAAATGACATTGCTTGACTTTCGAGGCAACGTGATAAAAAGCAATATAGCTTTTACTCGTCCCTCTTCTCTTTCTTGTGATGATTTTACCTGGAAGCCAGCTATCATTTTGTATGGAAGCCAAGCAGCCACATGAGCTGGCAGCATGCAGGTGTTCTGCCCCCAGTCCCAGCTGATGTTTAAGCTGACAGCTTTAACCACCAGGGAGGTTACAGTGAGCCTTTGGACTGTTCCAGCCTGCAGGCTTCAAGCTGTCTGAGCTGATGCCAGGTGAAGCAGCCACGACCCTGCTGGGTCCTCCCCCAACCCTAGGTTTGTGATGTCGGTTTTTATGTTTCTAGTTTTTTACATCTGGGCACAGCTTTTCATTGTATTTTTTCATTACCGTTTATTCCTTTTTTACCCTCTTCCACCTCCACCCATTCCTTTGCCTCCTGCAATTGCAACATTGTTGTTCGTTATTTGAATTTATTGGTTGTGATTTTGTTTTGAGCCACTAGGCGCTGGTTATGCAGCAATGTGTAACTGAAACACAAGCTATCACTAGTATTACTCAACATTGTTCAGAAGGTTTTCACCAACTTATTAATGCGTGAGTTTACTCATTTGACACACTTCTTGCCTACCTACCATACATGGTAAAGGTTGAAGTACCCCAGAGGGTACATAAATGAACAGAAAAGAAATCCCTGTATCCACTGAAGTTATATCTTAAGGCAGAGACAGAAAAAGGTACAATGTCCAGCAGCGATAAGTGTTATAAGAAAAAAATAGGAATGAGCAGTGATAAAGTGACAGAGTGATGCTGTTTCAGATTGGGTATTGAAAGGAATCATCTCTAAGGCTGTGACATTTTAGAAGAGAAAAGGAAAATAGTAGAAGCAAGTTGCATTAATATATGGGGAAAATGACAGACAGAGGGAACAGAGAATATTTAAGAATAAGGAAGAATATCTGTGTGGCTGGAGCAGAGGAAGGGTAAATAGAGAAAAGGCCACAGTCAGATAATGCAGGGATTTATTGGCTATATTAGTGGATGATCTATATTCAAATGAATACGTAAAATTGGACTTGTTCTCAAATTAATTGGAAGCCTTAACAAGGGCTTAAAAATCAACTGACATAATATTATAGAACATGACATAATATTATATGATGCATAGTACTATAGTAAATATATCTATTACATAAACTGGAAACACAAGTGACAAAAATTAAAACTCTGATCTTTGTGGGAATAAATAAACTGTGCAAAGGGAAGTAGGGCCACAGAGAGTGGAAACAGGGCTGTGATAGCCCCAGGGAGACGGAGTAGTAGGTTGAGAAGGCGGCTGCTTGCGTGCAGAGACGAGTCAAACAGAAAATGGATTTGGAAGAGAGAGGAAGATAGCGGTGGTTGGGTGAGCCATTGCAACAATGAATAGAAATATTAAGTGATATTAATATCAGAACAAAGATATGAGTGGAATTGTTTGCAGGTGATGTGATTACTTTATAAAAGAAATTGTGAAAATTAATAATCACAAATATTTGAATGAGATAGCAAATGTATTTATCTAATTTTGTAGATGTAGGAATTGAAGCTTAGAAAATTGGGTAAGGTCACACAGATGTTAGATGAGACTTAAATACAAGAGTTTGGAATCTAGAAGATATGATATATATTTTTCTATTTTGCCTTAATTCCAAAACTGCAAAGGATATTTAAATATTACTTTTCCCACTCAGCTAATTATAAATAAAAATATATAATTTTAAAGAAACAATAAAGCTTACTTATAATTTAAGTAACAACATTTCTGGAAGTCAATTTTGTCAGTGTATTATATTACCCATCAAGTCTATCATTCCATAGCTCATGGTCAGATTAAGTAAATATCAGAAATATAGCCTAGGTTTTATGTAAGTAAGCATTTATCACAACATTATGAATCATATTGAATATAAACATGTGACAACACAATAGCAGTGTTTAAGGAAAGACTAACAATCAAACAAAGGAATACTGTGTACCGGCTGGAAGTTCTTAAAGTTAAACCTAAGAGAAAAGTGCTGCCGTGTTGGCAGTAAAAATCCTGATGTTAGTCACTGTGTCATCTTCCGAAATAAAAATATTTCTGAAAGTCTACCCATTGGAATTGTACAAATCTTTCTAAAACCAGGTAATGGTTAGCTTTTGTGAACATTTTTAAACTATAATAGTTTTTTTCATGAAATGACTTTTTCTGTATCTTTGCTGTTTTCCAATGTCAATGTAGTATGCTTTAGAATTGCTGATTATATTTCTTCTTAAGTAGATTTTTTCTTATAATTTGTAGTACTCTGTTTCCAAATTACTAGTATACATTTCCTACTTTTTAAGGAATCTTCATTACAACTTATATACCACAATATAGTATAGTAGTCAATGAATGGTTTCAATCTTAGTGACTTATTATAATCACCGATTCAGTTAAAGTAAAAACTATCTAGACTTCACTCACTTAATTCTATAGCTCTGATATAGCTACATTTAAAGCAGGGGTCCCTAACCTTTCAGCAGGCTTTAAGTCAGAATCTGACTACAAATTCTGGCTACAAATCGGTACTGGTCCATGGTCTATTAAGAACTGGGCCACGTAGCAGGAGGTGAGCAGGGGTGGGGGTCAAGCAAGTGAAGCTTCATCTGTATTTACAGCCACTCCCCATCACTCACATCATTGCCTGAGCTCCACCTCCTGTTAGATCAGAGGCGGCATTGGATTCTCAGAGGACCATGACCCCTACTGTGAGCTGTGTACAGGAGTGATTCAGGTTGCATGCTCCTTGTGAGACTCTACTGCCTGATGATCTGAGCTGGAGCTGAGGTGGTGATGCCAGCACTGGGGAGTGGCTGCAAGTACAGATTATCACTGGCAGAGAGGTTTGATGGCCCAGAGACCACAATAAGTCATTTGCTTGCAGGCTCATATTGAAACCCTATCGGTGAGTGACCAGTGACAATTAGGCTGCATCTGGTGGCAGGCTTTATAGTGGCAAGTGATTTGATGCACTTCAGTGGTGCAGCTGCATCTGGGAGCAGGCTTTAAGTCAGAATCTGACTGATTCTGCATTATGGTGAGTATTATGATTCTTCACTATGGGGAGAAAATAATCCCCATGAGGGCATCCGAGTTGGCTATACAAACATAAATTGACATTTTAAGGCATTCACAGGAAAAATAAGCGCCCTTTTCTGTGTGGAACTACATTCCTACATAAGCCTATAAAAAAACAAAAGCTTCTCTCCTAGAAATAGTGATTCAAAAGATCATGGCAACCAACCTGGAGATTTGGCAACTATATTGGTTAACTGTACATAATTATGAGTGGCTGAGAAATGAAAAACCCAAGCCTGCATTATTCATGTGTATGAATTCAAATTGTCACTATGCAAGAAGACAATCAGTAGGAACCCAAGAGGCAATCAATGTAAAAACTGGCCTTCAATCAAGGAAACCGATGGAATCCAGGCAGAGAGGTAAGTGGGAAGCCGCCATGTAGCAGTCTCTACAATTCATAGCATTCCGGGTTCGCGGAGAAAAATAACTGAGTTGGGAGGTAAAATAAAACAGACAAGTTGCATGGGGAAGTAAACTATCATGAAATATAAATGAGTAGGCAGAAAAGGGTCAATATTGCATCTGGGATTATAGTACAGTATTTATGTTTCCTCAAAATAAGTAATTTTACAGTGTTCAAAGGGGTAAATGGACAGAAGTAAAGAGAAAACAAGCTATTCCAAAAGAGAATATGTGGTACAAAAAAAAATAGAAAGTTTACAAATAAACATATGCTCACTGAAATTCACTGGGCAAAACAGAACAGAAGAGACAATTGATAAATTGGAACACATTTTTGAAGGAAATCTTCTATAATTAAAATAAAGCACCAAGAGATGACCTGGTGTAGTGTATAAAAAGGACATGAGGAAATACGAAGGCCACCTGGAAGATATTCAACTTCTGCTCATAAAAGGAGAAAATAGAAAAATTAGGAGAATAATTATTTTTAAAAATAATAACTAAGAATTTCTTAGAATTAAAAAAAATCATGGGTTCTCAAACTGAAGAAAGAGTCCCTGGTAAAATTTTTATGTCACTACCACTGTAAATATAAATATATCTGCTTTATCACATATAAGCCATACAGGTAAAAAAAAAAATCAAAGACAAAGAACTTTAATATAACAGGAATGAAAAATGGGTTCTTTAGAAAAAAATGACCATAGGAAACAATTCTAGTTAGCAATAACAGATGCAGAAATGAGTGAATAATAGGTTTCACTGATTAGAAAAAATATCTCCCAAGCTAGATAGGCATATTAACTTAACCATCACTGAGTAGTGATAAAAAATAAAGCTGTTTTTATATGCTATAATATATAGGAGCTCGCTACTCCTGGATCATGACTTAAAGAAAAGTATGTGTGATTTTGAATGAAACTGAGCTCAGAGAAGGCACTGAAGCAAGGCACAATTGTAAGAAAATTGATCGCTGCAATATGCTGGTTAATCACTAGATATTGACTATACCATTATATTTACCTATGAGAGACACAATAAAATTCCAAACAACTACATTACACATGTTGGAATTGGAGACAGACAGAGGTAAATTGTATTGCTTTAACTTAACTGCCTTAATGAGAAGGAGGGAAAAGATCAAGGTTAACTTTAAATTTTCTTAGAAAGGTATAAATGTATGTATAAAGATAGTTAAATGGCTCCCTTGCTTAAAATTCCACTACCATATTACTTTGCAGCTGGGGTTCTGATGGGAAGTAGCTTGGACAAAAAAAAAGTTGGAATAAAATGATATGCCAAAGCTGGACAGTGCTTTTAAATTCACAAATGAGAAATAATTATCACCATATATATTTATATATTCACAGTTATAACTAACTGTACTATCTTGTCTTTCCTAGTCCAAAACTAAATAGTGAAGCCTTTCATAATGAGCCTAAAATTATAAGTTCCTACCACTCCTCTGTGTTGGAAAACAAATTTATTTCATGAAGCAATTCCAATCTACATAATATTCACGTTAGGGTGGTAAAGAGCAAAGAAACAAAAAACCCCACATTTGTGGTGATTTTGTTTTTGACCATGAATGTTTTAATTTAATGTTACATTAACTCCTGGAGGCAGATTAGAGTGTGGGTGAGCACACCAGAAACGGGGGTCTGCAGCCTCTGAGGAGATTTTGCTATTCGCCACGGGAGGCAGTCAGAAGGCCCATGGGTGCGAACGCTGTACTTCCAAATAAAAGGGGCAAAAAGAATAATGAACATTCAGGAAAAATAGTGTTTGAAAAATGTTACATATGTGAAGCCACAAGTATCCCCCCCCCCAAAAAAAAAAGACAGAAAAAAGAACAGAAGAAGAAAGAAAAAAACTTAAAGTGTTTTCTGGATTCCCATGACGCCAACAAAGAAGGAACAAAAGCCTTTCCTCCCTCACCTTGCTTTAGTTTATCGTTAGTGGACAACCTGTGCTTGAGTAGCTTTTTCTAAGTCTTCTGCACAATTCTACTCACAGGAATGTTACAATCCTGTTTGCATTATGACCTTTAACAACTATCATCTAGTGCTTGTAATTAATTATTTATAGCAATGAAAATCGGGATTCCCAAAGAAATAAAACATTTACTTGTGACCTGGGTGGCATGCAAATATTAACCTTTAACTATATCCCATCTATTCTGGTCCTTTTGTTGACAAAGTGATAGAACTTATAATAGAAAGTTCAAGATCGTATGCTTAAGTCTTATAAATTAAAACGTCCTGTGTTGTGGCACAATCTCCCAAAACTTATGCTACTTTCTAGGAACATTCTGGATATTTTTAGAATCTGCCACTATTCCTTCTGTCCTCTGCTCTGTTAATTAACACAAATATTCTTATGGAATTTTTGTCCATTCACATGTGAGAAAGCTATAGCATTGAAAACCAAAACACATGATTTGAGACGAGAGTGAAATCTATTTTCTTCAGAAATGGTTTGAAAGATCTTGGGATCTTAGATGCAGATTTTACAGAGAGTCACAGATGCTCAGCTGGGTGGGGAGGGAGGTGAGGGGGTGGAGGGATGGAGCCAAAAGGAAAAAGGACTCATGGTATGGACAGCAGTGTGAGGGTTGGCGTGGGGAAGGGGGCTCAAAGGGACCAAATGGGAGTAGGAAAAAATAGTAAAGCTGAAATTTTTAAAAAGATTTTATTTATTTACCTTTAGAAGGGAAGGGAAGGAGAGAGGGAGATAAATATCAATGTATGGTTGCCTCTCTTGTGTCTCCTGCTGGGAACCGGCCTGCAACCTGGCCATGTGCCCTGACTGGGAATCGAACCGTGATCCTCTGGTTGGCAGGCCCATGCTCAATCCACTGAGCTACACCAGCCAAGGGAGTAAAGCTTAAATTTTTTAAATGTCACTAAAAATGTGGGTGTGGTTTTCGCAATGCAGAGCTGCTTTCTGCATGATGGACAGAAGGCATAAGGGAAGATGCTCTATCTCTAGGTAGAAGAAGGTGGAAATTGGGGAAAATTAAGACATATTGTAAATGACACAGTATGAATATATCTGCAGAGTATTTGAATTTGGTTAAACTAGACTTTCACATGGGGCAATAAAGGAAGTAAATTCATTCACAGTAATGACAAAGACAAGAAAAAGAAAGAAGTTAGTATACAGTGAAAAAAGAGAGGTCAGAAAAATTAAAGTTTCAAATACTGAACAAAAAAATAACAAGAAGTCAGAAGCACTAGATAAAAGATTATGGATTCAATTACTTGTATCAAAATGTCCAAAATGATCCACAAATTAAAAAAATAACAACATATTGTTATATCTAGAACTATAGTACCTGTATTATACTGTTCCACAGAAATTTAATAACCTGTTATTAATCTTGTAGTCATCTGCCTCATACTCTATTTAAGGTCTAATTTTTAATATTCTTTTGAATTTGTTATTTTATCAGTGGCCTTTGGTACTTGATGGCTATGAATAAAATTAAATTGCAGATCTGTATTCTGGGTATTCAGTCCATGTATTGGTTTTTGTTTCATAGGCTTTGACGTACTGGATCTGGTTTGGCTGATGCATGATCAACTTTAGTCTGCATCCACTGTTTCCCTGGGGGCAATGAAGGCTTGCAAAGGTAGGCATTCAGAATTTCATGGACTGACATTGCTCAGACACCTATTTTTGAAGATAATGGAAATATATGTTACTATTGTCTAAATGTACATAACTAATTGCAAGTACATTTACTGACAAAGTTAAAGAATAGAAAATATGTGATAAAGATAAATGTACCAGATCACAAATAAAACAAAATAGCAAATCGAATTAGATTACATACTCAAGGCTAGATTTACATCTTACTACTTCAGTGCCACTGGACAAGTTACATGATCTGGTCCCAGTTTTCTCACCTGTAAAATGGGGAGATGGTGTTGAGGATTGCTGTTTGCACACTACCTGGCACAGGATAAGAAATCACTGAACAAATGAATTAAAGATCACCCTTATTTTGGAAAGCTTTCTTTGTATTTAACTGTAATATTTTATAGTAAATGATATATAATAATAGAT